>JALBCR010001447.1:22500-182908 GCA_030710515.1 Abscondita cerata | reverse complement strand
TTCTGGACGAGAAAGGATCACAGGAAGCAAATATTAATAATAGAATTAAGAAGGCAAATGGGTTGTTTTACGCACTAAAAACAAAATTTTTTAAATAAGAGAGAAGTATCGATCGAAACCAAAACAAAAATATTTAAAACCATTTATAGACCAATACTAACTTACGGCAGCGAGTCATGGGTACTCACAGAGCAAGAGAAAAGCAAAATACAAGCAACTGAAATGAGATACTTACGAAAAATAAAGGTATAACGAGAAGAGATAGAATAAGAAACACAGACATAAGAAAGGAACTGGAGGTAGAAAGCATACTAACACACATAGAAGAAGCAACTGTCGTGGTGGGGTCACCTAGTCAGAATCAACGACAAAACACCAGTAAAACAAATTTGGAAGACAAGAATAATGAAAAATAGAAAAGAGGAAGACCAAGAAAAACATGGAATGGGGAAGTAGGAAGAATACTAGAAGAAAAGGAAAAACATGGAGAGAAGCAGAAGAGATGGCATACAACAAGAAGGAATGGAAGAAATTTATAAACGTAGAATAGAAATTAATCTAATAAAATGTAAATAATTGTACAATCCGACACCGAAAGGTAGAAGGATTTTCTGATAATATATATATATACTTTTACTTCCGCTCAGAGTGACAGTAATAGTATATGTATACTCTTTGGTAATAGTAATGATTTTATTTACCGAGGACGTAAAGGTGCAGTTTTTTGGCCGAGTCAGCGTTTGATGCCCGAAGCGCAGCTAAGGCCAGCAAACTACGAGGCCAAAAAGCATCTTTACCGAGGTAAATATTAAATTTTTCAGGAGCCAAATAATCGACAAAACAGAAATTTAATGTTTCGCTTGCAGAACCAAAATTCATCATACATTTTCCCATTGTTTTCATCTTTTGATTTCTCTCTTCAAGCACATCATAAGGAGTGGAAAATTTCATTTTCGGAACTACTGCTCATCATAAACGTGTAAAATATACCACGATAAATTAAAATTAAACTTTTACTAAAAATGCGCAATTATTTGACATAAGAACGAATTTTGTTTGTCTCGACCACAAGTGTCGACTAGGCGATAAAGGTAAAATGCGGACCTAAAGTGAAGACAATTGAAAAAGTGATTCTGCGTATACTAACATAGGGACATAGTCATACTTTAGGGTTAGACCCGAATTTGATCAATTACAAACATTTTCCTGTCTAGCCGTTCCTCCATTATATAAACATGTTTATCAAGAATACCACAAGTTTGAACTCAATGACTTTGTAGATAGATAATTTTTGTAATATAAAGTTGCAAGTTTTTTGGTCAATATTGTATTGAACCATTTTTATAAAAGATGAAAATGGAGAAATATAGATTCCTTAATAACCTAATTCAAAATAACGAAAGAAATTTCCTTCATGATAATTTCTTTCTGGATTTTAAGCATTATCATTCATAAATTTCGATAAAAAGTTAAAGGCTCAAAAAAATTTTGAAAGGTTTAAATTTATTACAGCAAGAAATTTTAAATGGTGACCCAATCAAAGGGCTTGAAGAATCGATATTTCAATCGTCTTTAAAACTGCACTTGACCATCGTTGTCTTTGCATTAATGGACAGTTTCGAAAAAGAAGAAGCAATAGCAGCTTTATCAGCGTGTAAAACTGAGGTTATTGAGTAATTGCATTTGTTAATCATAAACTGAAAATTGATGTATTGAAATTTTTTTTTGTAGACCTTTGCTTGCAACCAAAGGACCATGTAAAATCAAAGTCTTCGGGGTAAACTGCATGAATGATAATTTTACTAAAGCAAATATTTTATATGCAAATGCAAAATTGAGAATGATGGGGATGATGATTTTTTACAGAAGATATCCAATGCAATATCAGAATATTTTTACGAAAAGGGTAAGTAGTAAAGGATTTAAATTTCTAAATGTAACTTAATGCTGTTCCAGGCTTGATAATTCAATACCAAGAAAACGTAAAGTTACATGTTACATTAATAAATACAAAATATAGACGTTCATCATCCCAAAGTACTCCCAAAAAATCAAGGTGGTATTTTAAGAAACAGCCCTTTAACGCAAAGAACATATTAGAAAAGTACAAAGATTTTTACTTTGGTGAGACTGTGTTTGATTCTATTCATCTGTCATACATGACCTCTAAAGGAGACGATGGCTTTTACAAACCTCTTTCAATTATCAACTTTTAATTGTTGGACCTTCCATCCTTTATTATAGTACAAAATGTATGTTGATAAAATTTTACAGTACAATAAATACCTCCAACAATGAAAGAAAACATTTGAAAAACTATTTTATTGAAACAGTTGTTAAAGCATCGTAGTAAGAATTATCTGATTTCGTAAAGCGAATTGAAAGATGTACAAAGTTTAAATCTGCATCGCCAAAGTGGTAGTTTTTGTATTTCTTTAATATGTGTGTTGCATCAAATGTTTTTCTAGTTGGCTTTTCTTTTTTATCAGTTTTTCGAAATAAGGAATTTATTAGAGTAGCATGCAATTTGACATTTTCAAATTGTTTTCTAACTAACCCTGAAACAATTAACGTTGTTAAAATGTAAAATTGTGAAAACGAACACCTATACCTTTATTGGTAAAATAATTGTAAATTCCATCTGCCATTTTTTGTAACAATTCATTATATTTTGGGGGTTCAATTTTTATTTTACCATATAAAACATCAACGCTTGTAGGATCGTCATTCATTATTTCTAGACCATTCAGGGTGACTTTTAATTGTTCCACATTAGCAAACAAAGGCCTAATGACTTCTTTGTTACATTCTTTCAATAAAGCAACAGCTTCTGCCTCTTCAACATTGTCAACTATTACTAAAGGCGCAATAGTTAAATGTATTTTGCTAGGATTTTGGAACATTGATGGATGAAGTCCATTTACAGCTGCGGCATCGCTCATTACACTTGTCTTAAAGTGAGAAAATAAAAAATTATGCAGTAGTTTGGAACTAACTCTCACCTTAAATGAATCAAAATTATACTTTATTAAATCAGTAACTAAAGGAATTGATATAAAATGAGTCAAATGGTGTTTATCTCTTGCTTGCCATAGTAATAAATCAATTCTGTTTTTTGCAGTTACAACATCTCTTTCATTGGCACCAGTTATTCGAACATTGTTAACATCTTCTTTGGTTATATTAATAGTAGTTCGAGTATCTTGTTCAATTTTGTTACGCACTGAACCTTTAGTGCCTATGATAAACCCAACGAAACATCTAAAACACCCTAGTAAAGATATATACTCAACTGTAACAATGACTTACGAAGGCACATGAAATTTAACTACAAATTTTCCAGAATCAGTGATGTCTAAATTAACATTGTCTTCTATTTCATTACAGTTAACCAATTCGTCTTGAAATGTTTGCAAATTAATCACAATTACATGTTAATAGGTGTGTCTTACCATATTCTTCGTAAGGGGTTAAAGTCGCTGATTTCTTAGGAGAATTTTGTTCGGTTTGAAAAGACTGAAAATCTCTAATGCAATACCCATCAACGTTAATGATCTTAGGATTGGTAATGTCCTGAGGATTACGGGAATGTAAAATTGATTCGCCCATTATTTACAAGGAAAACAATGAGGTTATTATTCACATACTGACAGTGACTAGATTACAGCTTACGGGTAAAATATTAAGTAAGAGCAAAAGTTGTTCTGCTGCGTTAGATATAAAATTATTAATAGGTGGCGTGGTTTTTTTTTTAATTGTTTTTGTGTTCATTGATGTCCTCCACAATTTTTTTATAGTTATAATAAAAATGGTTTTAATGATGTACGTTTGTAGATTTTTCCCTTTTAATCAATATTTTTATTTAGGATCACTTGCATCAAACTCAGTTTTAAATTTAACCGTAGCATTGAATAAATAGTAGAGGAAGAAGTTGAACCAAAATGTTAGAGGCTGCCCAGAAGGCGCGTTTTACGCGTGTAGCGGCTCGCGCGTTGGCGAGATACAAGAGCTACATCATTGCCGTCTTGAACTCCAGGCCGTCACGTTACTCGCTTTTGTTTATTGTGACGTCATCGTAAGAGTCTTTGATTTTACGTGTTTATTGTTTTGTAGTTGTATGTTTGTAAAAATTAGTTTGTGTTGTATTGGGCTAGTGTGTGATGTGTTTTTGAAAAATTGTAGGTCAGGACACTTTTTCATAATTATTTAAATAAATTCCGTTTTACTTTTTTTAATTATTAAATTTACAATACATAAGCAGGTAATGGTAATAAATGCATTTTTTAAACTTAACATTCTTACCCTATTATCTTCCTCTACTTCTAGAAAATGCCTAATAAGTGTTGTGGGTCCCTATGTACCCATGTTTTCCTTCCCTAATGAAGAATCCCTAAGTTCATTATGGTTAAAAAAAATACCTCAAAGTGATTTAGTTGTTTCCAAAAACACTCGTGTCTGTATGAAACATGAAACCACAAAGATGATGGTTATTACATTTTATTCTCATTAATTGTCCACTATAATAATTATTCTGAACGTTATAGGTTCCCTACTAACCTTTAAATAAGTCAATATCCATTTGGGGCAACATTCTTCTAAACAATTACTCCAAAATAAGAACGAATGCAGTTGCAAATACCTGTAATAACAAACCAAAATTAAATACCTACTATTAACCTATTTCAAAGTTTGACCTATTATTTCTCGGTTAAGTAATCCCAAATTTAATAAAATTATATGCTACAAAGTCACTTACTACTTATTCGAAGTTATGAAAAATTCGTGGTGAAGGTAGGGGAGGTCCGGCTACAGTGGCCACTTCTTCGTAAAATATTAGTGAAATATCCGACAACACTGACATCTGGTTTGTGTGTATAGGTACCTTTAAGGATTATTTTCAACGATCGATGATTCAGTTGTTGCTAAGTATAGTAATGAAACACGTGAATTTTCTTTGTGTGCAGTCAATACTTATTATTTAATATACATTTAAAGTGTTCCCGAATAAACTTAAAAGTTGTTTTTTGTACTTTGCAGTTAATAGGTGTAAGTGTCATCCTTGAAGATATTATCTTCATACTCGAAAAGGTAAGAAATTTAATTTTAATATATTTTAGGTTACGATGTTTGATAAAGTGCGATTTGCGAACAGTGGCCACATTTTTAAGTATGCAGTGGCCACTGCTTTTCATATTTTAAACCAGTGGCCACTGCACACTTAAAAAATGTGGCCACTGCTTTTAATATTTTTAAACCGATTGGCATATTATTATTGAAATTGTTAAAACAAATATAGTTATAATCATCATAATGTTACTAGTCATTTATTATTATATCGTTATCGTTGTTAAATAGGTACCGGTTTCAATCGGTTTTATATTTGGTTGCGTCAGTTTTTATATCAATTGTTAGTAGTAGGCAGGTATTAAGGGCATGTTCACATTACAGCTATATTTGTCTCTTTCAGAGGTTGCAGTAATGCCACGAAAAGGTTTAAAAATACTGGCATTGGAAAAACCAGTGAAGAGACCATGAAAATGCAGTATATGCAGTTTTTGAAAGCGGGTTTTCTACCAAAGAGCTGCCATTAATTTCAATATTCCTCGCACCACCCTACGAAGATATATAAAAAATGTAGGGAATCCAGAGAAAACATAAATTGGAATAATCCCAATTTAGAAGGTAGTCCACGCATGTGCCCAAATTATACAGTCCGAAAAATTTTTTCTAGTGAAGAGGAGCAGCAATTGTGTAGATATCTGAAAACTATGGCTAATTTACATCACGGTTTGACGCCCAAAAACTCCCGTAAATTGGCCTATGAGTTGGCAATTGCTAATAAAAAATATTCCGACACCTTGGGCGAAAATCAAACTGCGGGAAAAGACTGGTTTACGGGATTTATCAAGAGGAACAAAGACATTGCTATAAGAACAGCGGAAGCAACTTCTCTGGGAAGGGCTATGGGCTTTAATAAACCAGTGGTTGATAAATTTTCATGAACTTAAAGGGATAGAAAATATAAACTAAATGCCTGTCAAATCTACAACGTCGACGAAACAGCATTAACGACAGTGCAAAATCCCGGAAAGGTTTTAGCTGCTAAAGGCCAAAGGCAAGTGGGACAGATCACTTCAAGCGAAAGGGGTACACTCGTAACGATGGTGGGAGCTATAAACGCTATGGGCAATACCATTCCTCCATTACTAGTGTTTCCCCGCAAGTATTTCAAACACCATATGATCAAAAATTCGCCACCGGGAACTATTGGAGCGGCTTCTCCGTCCGGCTGGATTACATCCAATATCTTTGCAGAGTGGTTTAATCACTTCATCAATCATGCTAAACCATCTGCGGATGCTCCTGTACTTTTAATCATGGATAACCATGAAAGCCACATATCGCTGGCAGTTATAGAAAGGCTCGACAAAATCATGTGAAATTACTAACACTTCCGCCGCACACCAGCCATAAACTACAACCGTTGGATAAATGCGTGTATGGTCCTCTGAAAAATATTATAGCAACGCTTGTCAAACTTGGCTGCTTAATAATCCTGGGAAAAGGATTGTAATTTATGATATTGCTGAGCTTTTAGGGGTTGCATATCCACTGGCATTTTGTGCGAAGAACTGCATATCTGCTTTTAAAGAAACGGGCATTTCCCCTTCAATAATATGATATTCAGTGACGACGATTTTATGGCTTCAAAAGTAACTGACATTCCTGAGATGGACCCCCAACTTAAAACTAGTTTAGGAGAACCCCAACCTAACGCCAGTTTTGAAGAATTCCAACCAAGTACCAGTTGCGGAAAAACATGAAACCAGGTTTAAACACTCAAGAAAAAAGCTGTTTCAGAGGAGACTGTTGATTCTGACATTGAACCTGGACAGGACATAACAGTGCAAAAGAAATGATTGAACAGAAGACACCGGAAAAGGAATTTATACCTCCAGAAATTGTACAGCCTTATCCAACAGTTAAAGAAAATAATAATACAAAGATTCCCAGAAAAGGGAAAAAGAAATCGACGGAGGTATTGACGGATACTCCAATTTACGAAAGATTGAAATTTGAAAACTATAATAAAGCATCTAAGCTGAGAAAAACAACGCAGCTGAGGTTAAGCGCAAATGTTTAGACGAGAATAGACATCAATTAATTGTTAAAAAGCCCAAACTACGAGAGATTGTCGATGTATCGAGCTCTGAGGAAGATGATTTGAACTTATCTGATTTAACAGACTCCGATGATGTTGATTGGTTTGAAGAAACTGATGATATCGTAAAGGATTCTAAAGATCTAAGTGACATTAGCGCACAATCCTTTGTCTTAGTCAAGTTTCCTACAAAAAGACTTGCAAATATTACGTAGGCAAGGTGTTAAAGAAAATTAGTAATCAAGAGTATGAAATTAATTTTCTACGAAAGAAAGGAAATGCGTTCGTTTTCCCAATCGTTGAAGATGCAAGTATTGTTTTCCTTAAAGACATAGAATTGCACTTACCTGATCCAAATTTATCCGGAGGAACGGCCAGAACAAGCACGACTTACAAATTTGCCATTGATATGTCTTTGTACAATGTCAATTAATCTTTGAAAATCATTTAGTTGTATCTCTTTTTTGCATTTAGTAATGTAATATCCACTTAAAATTATTATAGGTATTTTTTAAAGCAATGGTTGTATATATTTATTTTGTTAATCCAATTTTCTTGTTAATTTCTAATTAGGGAACAGTGGCCACCCAACTCTTACAACATAGGGCCACTGTACCCTACATGGAGGGTACAGTGGCCATTTGTATATACTTACATAAACAAATTTTACTCAAAATGACAGGAAATATTTGAGTTTTAGTAGTGAATAGTTAATATTGAAAGTGTTATGAATGATCCTAAGCAAATAGATATACAAAATTTATACAAGACTCAAAGTTTGAAGACAAAACATGAAAAGGTGGCCACTGTAGCCGGACCTCCCTAACTACTGAAATTCCGAAGTGATCACTTTTACACCACAATTCGTCAGCATGAAAATTATAGTTAACTGTATCCGCAACGTAGTACTGAACATGATTAAAATTATAATATTTATGAAATTAAAGCATGTGACGAAAGCTGGAGTTATGTTTACTTTACGGAATCTTGTCTGGTAGAACCTGACGTCAATGGCTATATACATTGCGTCAGATGCATTCACGCGATTCCTCACTCGTGCGTAAAACGCGTGCAACACGCCGGACTCTCGACTCGCGCGAGTCGAGATCCTGAGATCAGGCTACATTGCGTCAGTAGTGCGCACGAGTTTGCGGCGAGTGGACGTATTGAGGTTATTAATATGGTCAGTATGGAGCGCGATAATTTTGATACTGAACTTTTTATTGACGAGGTCGAAAACAGAGTGGCAATATGGGATATGGAATCCCAGATTATGCTAATAGAGTAATAAAGCGGAGGAACTAGTTGAAGTTTTTTGTGAATCTGGTGATAACGAAGAAAAGAAACAAACTCTGGGTAAGTGAATAATAATTATTTAATAATATCAAGCATTTCTTACACTACAAGTACTACCCACTACTACATCACTTTATCTTGCCAAGGTAGTTTGCCTTCGTTAACAAAATAATCAATTTGCCTCACATTACAGCTATATTTGTCTCTTTCAGAGGTTGCAGTAATGCCACGAAAAAGGTTTAAAAAATACTGGCATTGGAAAAACCAGTGAAGAGACCATGAAAAATGCAGTATATGCAGTTTTTGAAAGCGGGTTTTCTACCAAAAGAGCTGCCATTAATTTCAATATTCCTCGCACCACCCTACGAAGATATATAAAAAATGTAGGGAATCCAGAGAAAACATAAATTGGAATAATCCCAATTTAGAAGGTAGTCCACGCATGTGCCCAAATTATACAGTCCGAAAAATTTTTCTAGTGAAGAGGAGCAGCAATTGTGTAGATATCTGAAAACTATGGCTAATTTACATCACGATTTGACGCCCAAAAACTCCCGTAAATTGGCCTATGAGTTGGCAATTGCTAATAAAAAATATTCCGACACCTTGGAGCGAAAATCAAACTGCGGGAAAAGACTGGTTTACGGGATTTATCAAGAGGAACAAAGACATTGCTATAAGAACAGCGGAAGCAACTTCTCTGGGAAGGGCTATGGGCTTTAATAAACCAGTGGTTGATAAATTTTTCATGAACTTAAAGGGAAGAAAATATAAACTAAATGCCTGTCAAATCTACAACGTCGACGAAACAGCATTAACGACAGTGCAAAATCCCGGAAAGGTTTTAGCTGCTAAAGGCCAAAGGCAAGTGGGACAGATCACTTCAAGCGAAAGGGGTACACTCGTAACGATGGTGGGAGCTATAAACGCTATGGGCAATACCATTCCTCCATTACTAGTGTTTCCCAAGTATTTCAAACACCATATGATCAAAAATTCGCCACCGGGAACTATTGGAGCGGCTTCTCCGTCCGGCTGGATTACATCAATATCTTTGCAGAGTGGTTTAATCACTTCATCAATCATGCTAAACCATCTGCGGATGCTCCTGTACTTTTAATCATGGATAACCATGAAAGCCACATATCGCTGGCAGTTATAGAAAGGCTCGACAAAATCATGTGAAATTACTAACACTTCCGCCGCACACCAGCCATAAACTACAACCGTTGGATAAATGCGTGTATGGTCCTCTGAAAAAATATTATAGCAACGCTTGTCAAACTTGGCTGCTTAATAATCCCGGGAAAAGGATTGTAATTTATGATATTGCTGAGCTTTTAGGGGTTGCATATCCACTGGCATTTTGTGCGAAGAACTGCATATCTGCTTTTAAAGAAACGGGCATTTTCCCCTTCAATAATATGATATTCAGTGACGACGATTTTATGGCTTCAAAAGTAACTGACATTCCTGAGATGGACCCCCAACTTAAAACTAGTTTAGGAGAACCCCAACCTAACGCCAGTTTTGAAGAATTCCAACCAAGTACCAGTTGCGGAAAAACATGAAACCAGGTTTAAACACTCAAGAAAAAGCTGTTTCAGAGGAGACTGTTGATTCTGACATTGAACCTGGACAGGACATAACAGTGCAAAAGGAAATGATTGAACAGAAGACACCGGAAAAGGAATTTATACCTCCAGAAATTGTACAGCCTTATCCAACAGTTAAAGAAAATAATAATACAAAGATTCCCAGAAAAGGGAAAAAGAAATCGACGGAGGTATTGACGGATACTCCAATTTACGAAAGATTGAAATTTGAAAACTATAATAAAGCATCTAAGCTGAGAAAAAACAACGCAGCTGAGGTTAAGCGCAAATGTTTAGACGAGAATAGACATCAATTAATTGTTAAAAAGCCCAAACTACGAGAGATTGTCGATGTATCGAGCTCTGAGGAAGATGATTTGAACTTATCTGATTTAACAGACTCCGATGATGTTGATTGGTTTGAAGAAACTGATGATATCGTAAAGGATTCTAAAGATCTAAGTGACATTAGCGCACAATCCTTTGTCTTAGTCAAGTTTCCTACAAAAAGACTTGCAAATATTACGTAGGCAAGGTGTTAAAGAAAATTAGTAATCAAGAGTATGAAATTAATTTTCTACGAAAGAAAGGAAATGCGTTCGTTTTCCCAATCGTTGAAGATGCAAGTATTGTTTTCCTTAAAGACATAGAATTGCACTTACCTGATCCAAATTTATCCGGAGGAACGGCCAGAACAAGCACGACTTACAAATTTGCCATTGATATGTCTTTGTACAATGTCAATTAATCTTTGAAAATCATTTAGTTGTATCTCTTTTTGCATTTAGTAATGTAATATCCACTTAAAATTATTATAGGTATTTTTAAAGCAATGGTTGTATATATTTATTTTGTTAATCCAATTTTCTTGTTAATTTCTAATTAGGGAACAGTGGCCACCCAACTCTTACAACATAGGGCCACTGTACCCTACATGGAGAAGTACAGTGGCCATTTGTATATACTTACATAAACAAATTTTACTCAAAAATGACAGGAAATATTTGAGTTTTAGTAGTGAATAGTTAATATTGAAAGTGTTATGAATGATCCTAAGCAAATAGATATACAAAATTTATACAAGACTCAAAGTTTGAAGACAAAACATGAAAAGGTGGCCACTGTAGCCGGACCTCCCTAACTACTGAAATTCCGAAGTGATCACTTTTACACCACAATTCGTCAGCATGAAAATTATAGTTAACTGTATCCGCAACGTAGTACTGAACATGATTAAAATTATAATATTTATGAAATTAAAGCATGTGACGAAAGCTGGGTTATGTTACTTACGACTCTTACTGTGAACCTGACGTCAATGGCTATATACATTGCGTCAGATGCATTCACGCGATTCCTCACTCGTGCGTAAAACGCGTGCAACACGCCGGACTCTCGACTCGCGCGAGTCGAGATCCTGGGATCACATACATTGCGTCCAGTAGTACGCACGAGTTTGCGGCGAGTGGACGTATTGAGGTTATTAATATGGTCAGTATGGAGCGCGATAATTTTGATACTGAACTTTTTATTGACGAGGTCGAAAACAGAGTGGCAATATGGGATATGGAATCCCCAGATTATGCTAATAGAGTAATAAAGCGGAGGAACTAGTAGAAGTTTTTTGTGAATCTGGTGATAACGAAGAAAAGAAACAAACTCTGGGTAAGTGAATAATAATTATTTAATAATATCAAGCATTTCTTACACTACAAGTACTACCCACTACTACATCACTTTATCTTGCCAAGGTAGTTTGCCTTCGTTAACAAAATAATCAGCGAATTTGCCTCACATTAGGTCAACTTGTCTCCGTGTTCAAACTATTTAAAGTAGTATTGTACAGAGTGGAGTCATACCTATAACCATCTCTGAACCGTACGTAATTATGAAGGACACAGCAGGCTTTAATTATGTTTTCAGCAAACTCTATGTCCACGTTCAATGGTCTATGAAATATTCTCCATTTATTTACTAAAATGCCAAAGCAACATTCGATGTAACGCCGTGCTCTGGACAAGCGATAGTTGAAAATCTTTTTCTTTGTTGTTAGAGATTTACCGCAATAAGGGCGCATTATGTTTTCAGACAAACTGAACGCCTCATCTTCTACAATCACATGTGGTAAAGGAATTGGATCTGTCTGCGATATTGGCTTAGGATATGGAATACCAAAATCTTTTTCGATAAGTTTTTTATAAAATACCGAGTCCCTAAAATTGTGGAATCATTACTTTTGCCATTCGCGCCAATATCTACCTAAATAAAACAATAGTTTGCATCGCATACGGCTATGACATCAATGGCGCCGATGCAATTTGGAAAATTTGTGTATTTTTCGAATTGTTTTGAAATCTCATCCCATTTCACTCTTGTAGGTTCTTTCATTACAATATTTTGTAGTTTTATCCATAAGATGTAACAGGTTTTCTGTATTATTTCGTTAATTGTCGACTTTCCCAATCTGTAGGCATAATGCAGGTCCGCAAAATAACAGCCCGTAGCTGAATATCTGAAAATAAAATAATAATTATGTAGCTCTTTACATATTTATTATTTTTTATTTCAGGTATTTCATTGCAAAAGAAGTGGAAAGGGTTATGTGATGATCCCCCCCCCCCCCCCCCCCCCCCCCCCCCCCCCCCCCCCCCCCCCCCCCCCCCCCCCCCCCCCCCCCCCCCCCCCCCCCCCCCCCCCCCCCCCCCCCCCCCCCCCCCCCCCCCCCCCCCCCCCCCCCCCCCCCCCCCCCCCCCCCCCCCCCCCCCCCCCCCCCCCCCCCCCCCCCCCCCCCCCCCCCCCCCCCCCCCCCCCCCCCCCCCCCCCCCCCCCCCCCCCCCCCCCCCCCCCCCCCCCCCCCCCCCCCCCCCCCCCCCCCCCCCCCCCCCCCCCCCCCCCCCCCCCCCCCCTCCCCCCCCCCCCCCTCCCCCCCCCCCCCCCCCCCCCCCTCCCCCCCCCCCTCCCTTCCCCCCCCTCCTCCCCCCCCCCCCCCCCCCCCCCCCCCCCCCCCCCCCCCCCCCCCTTCCCCCTCCCCCCCCTTTCCCCCCTCCCCCCCCCCCCCCCCCCCCCCCCCCCCCCCCCCTTCTTTTCCCCCTTCCCCCTCTCCCCCCCCCCCCCCCTCCCCCCCCCCCTTTCCCCCCCCCCCCTCTTCCCTTTTCCCTCCCCCCCCTTTCCCTCCCCCCCCCCCTCCCCCCTCCCCCCCCCCTCCTTCTCCCTCCCCCCCCTCCCCCCCCCCTTCTCCCCCCTCCTCCTTCCTCCCCTTCTCCCCCCCCCCTTCCTCCCCCCCTTTCTTTTTTCCCTTTTCCCCTTTTCCTTTTCCTCTTCCTTTTCCCTTTTCCCTTTTCCCCTTCCCCTCCCCCTCCTCCTTCCTTTTTCTTCCTTCCCCTTTTTTTTTCTTCCCTTTTTCTCCCCCCCCCTCCTTTTTTTTTTTTTCCCCCCTTTTCTTTTTTTTTTTTTTTTTTTCCCTCCTCCTTCTTTTTTTTTTTCTTTCCTTTTTTTTTTCTTTTCTTCTCTTTTTTTTTCTTCTCTTTTTTCTCCTTTTCTCCCCCTCCTCTTTTTCCTTTTTTCCCTTCTCCTTTTCTTTCCTTTCCCTCTTCTCTTTTCTTTTCCCCCTTCTCCCTCTCCCCCCCCCCCCCCCCCCCCCCCCCTCTCTCTCCCTCCCTTTTCCTCCCTTCTCCTTCCCTCCTCCCTCCCCCCCCCCCCCCCCCCCCCTTCCTCCCCCCCTCCCCCCCCCTTCTTCCCCCCCCCTTCCCCCCCCCCCTCTTCTTCCCCTCCTTTCCCCTTTCCTCCTCTCCTCCCCCCCCTCCCCCCTTTTTTTTCCCCCCATATTCCCCCCCTCCCCTTTTCCTCCCTTCCCCTCTTCCCCTTTTCTTCCCCTTCATTTCTTTTTCCCTCTTCCCTCTTTCCCCCCCTTTCTCCCCCTTCTCCCCTCTCCCTCCCCCTCTCACCCCCCCTCAATCTTTTTTTTCCTTTTTCCCCCCCCCCCCCCTTCCCCCACCTTCCAAACACCCCCCCCTTTTCTTCTTTCACCCTCCCCCCCCCCCCCCCTTCCCCCCTTCTCCCCCCCTCCCCTTCTTTTCCTCCTTCTCCCCCCTCCTCTCCCCCCTTCTCCCCCCTCCCCTCTCTCCCCCTCTCCCCCCCCCCCCCCACCCCCCCCCCCCCCCTTCCCCCCCCCTCTTCCCCCCCCCCCCCTTTCCCCCCCCCCCCCCTCTTTCTCCCCCACCCCCCCCCCTCTCCCCCCCCCCCCCCCCCCCCCCTTTTCCCTTCCCCCCCCCCCTTCCCCCCCCCTACCCCTCTCCCCTCTCCCCCCCCCTCCTCCCCCCCTCCCCCCTCCCCTCTATCTCTCCTCCCCTTCTTTTTTTTTTTTTTTTTTTTTTTTTTTTTTTTTTTTTTTTTTTTTTTTTTTTTTTTTCTCAGTTTTTCTCCTCTAATTTCCCCCTCTTTCCACCTTCCCTACACCCCCTCCCTCTTATATCTTTTATCTCCTCCCTCTCTTTCCCCCCCTCCTTTCCTTCCCCTCTCCCCCCCCTTCCCCCCTTCCCCCCTTCCTCTCTTAGTCCCTTTTTTTCCCTTTCCCTTCCACCCCCCCCTCCTCCCCCCTCTTCCCCTTTCCGTTCTTCCTTTTGTTTTCGTTTTCCCCCCCCCCCTCTTCCTTCTTCCCTCCTTTTTTTTTTCCCCTCCATTTTTTCCCTCCTCCCCTCTTTACCACCCCTCCCCCTGCTTTTCTTTTTCCCCACCCCCCCCCCCCCAAAAAAAAAAACAACACCCCGTTTCTTTTCCCCCTTTCTTGGCCTTTTCCCCCTCTTCCCCTCTTTAAAAAAACCCGTCCTCTCCTTTTTTCTCTTAAAACTCATAAAAACCCACCCTCCCTCCTAAATTTTTAAACTCCCTTCCCCCCTCCCTATCCCCCTCCTTTCTCCCCTCCTCCAAATTTCAAAAAATCATCAACCCTCTCAAAATACAAACATATTAATTTTTGAATTTTTTCAAGGCCCTGTATATCGGAAGCAACGCATTTCCGGACATAGATTTATTATCTCAAATCTCTAATCTGGAGTTTCTCTATGTACCCTTGAAATATTGCCACCCTTATCTGAGACACCCTATATATATATATATATCAGCTGATTATATCTATAGTCTATTCTGCATTTCTGCAGTATTCTTTTGATAGCTCATATTTCTATGTTGTCGAATGCTTTCTCGTAATCGACAAGCGTTATGTACAGCGGCAGGTTATATTCCGTTGCCTTTTCTATCAATATTCCGGAGGGGTGCAAATGGTCGTTGGTGCAATATGTTGGTCTGAAGCCGGCTTGCTCTTTTGGTTGATAATTGTCATATTTTTTAGATAGTCGATTTGTTATAATTCTTGATAGTATTTTGTATAATTATGACAATAATGTGATGGGTCTATAATTCTCCAATTTCGTCTTGTCTGCATTTTTAAATAGTAATACCATTGTTGTCTCTTTCCAATCTTTTGGAATCGCTACTCCGTTTAAACACTTATTAAATAAAATCTTTAGTGTTTCTTAGATCCGGGTTATATGGGCATAAGTTCTATAAATGTGTTCAAATATGTACTAGCTAAAACTACATTCATTGTAATCAAATTTGACGACACTGTACTTCAGGAAACTGCCATTTTGTACTATTTTTTGTACAACAAAAGTTCGTAGCCCCTCTACCAGAGGACCAAAGCTCAACTCGGGGTACTAATATTTCCTTTCTTAAGGGCCTGCCAAGAAGGGGCGTTTTACGCGCGTATGACTCGCGTTCCTCCGCGTGAGTCATGTAGGAGGGACTATGTCAGTTATTAACATGGAGCCAGACAGAGCGGTTGTGTTGTGGCTTGCATACCGTAGATGGAGACGTCGTAAAAAGAGAGAAAATAGACGATTTAACGTACATCCAATTCTACGCGACAAAATGACACATAGCATGTTTATAACATTATATCAAAGCTCAGAGAACACCAAGAGAAGTTTTTCAACTACTTTCGGATGTCAATAACATTGTTTGATGACTTACTACAAATTATATAAGAGGATTTGGCTCCATATCTAAATTATGTAGCTCGAGATACTATAACTGCACTAGAGAAACTCGTAATTACTTTAAGGTATGTATTATTTCTATTTTAATTTGAGAAAATTGAAAATTGACAATGAATATTAAAATCAAAATGAGAAAATTGACAAAATACATACACGCATTAATGGTCTTCGTATAATTCCATTAATTCAGATTCTTGAGAATCTTGTGTAGATCCTGGTGATGGATAAGCAGTCGCCTGTGATTGGGTATCGCGTTGTACAGTGAAATGACCGCGATTGAAAGTAGAAGAGGTTCCAGGTTGAAACGACGATGTTGAAGGTTGTGTTACGTTATATCCTGAATCTTCAAAATAACTTCCCTGTCCGCGTTGTACCATTCTGGCTTGATACTGTGAGAAAGGTAGGTAGGTAGAACGAGCAGCTGACGATGTGTAGCATGGGAGTTGCTGACCTTTTTGAAGCACTTTCATTAATTCAATTTTTGTTTGAATTCGGTTTGCCTCTGGTATTTTAAGGAGCTCCTTGTGCAATGACAGACAAAATAGTTTATCATCATCATCCGAGGGGATGGAATTCTGTGGCTTCTTTCCGGCTGCTAAAATTTTTTTATGATGCCGAGAAATTCTTCGTCAGCTGCATTCAGCTTTTTCTTCTTATAACTCGACTGGCTACTTGGAGGTCTGATTACATCTTCCCCATCGCCAGAAAAGTGTTGTTCAATAGCTGCAACAGGTGTGATGTTGATGTTGCTATCAGTCGTTTTGTTGCGAGTCGATTCTTCGAGGAACATCAAACGTTTAAAATAAATATATTTGGCTTTGCCAGAGTGTCCTGATCCAGATGGCATGCTTTTATTCTTTTTCATCTCTCTAACAAATCCATCACATAACCCTTTCCACTTCTTTTGCAATGAAATACCTGAAATAAAAAATAATAAATATGTAAAGAGCTACATAATTATTATTTTATTTTCAGATATTCAGCTACGGGCTGTTATTTTGCGGACTCGTGATAATGATAAGTTTTTCGACATCTAGCGTCGACTTATTTAAATATTGTGATCCCTCCAGTAGGGCATATAGTCGACAGCGCGCGTTTGTACAATAGTGAACTTACACTCGAGTTCTCTCACTCCCGATGAGTCCCAAAAGGACGAAACAGCTGTCGGGTGATTCTCAGTGTTTGTTTTGCTATTGTACAACCTCTTGCGTACTTTACTGCAGGCGATTCGAAATTTTTATACTTGCCAACTGTTAGGTTGGCTATAATTATTGATGAATCGACTATGTAACTGCTTTACATACCTGTCGGCAAAGTTGCTAACATTTTCGTACGTGAACGCTTTCACGAGTCGACGCTAGATGTCGAAAAACTTATCATTTATATATATATATATATATATATATATATATATATATATCAAAACATGTCCGTTACAATAAACCTTCACAAAGAAATGAAACCCATACCCATAAAAAATTGTGTCAGACAGACGGACATAATATCCCCAAAATTATTTACCTTAGTTTTGGAGAACATAATTAAAGAAGTGGAATGGGCGGGAAGGGAGTGAACATAAACGGAGAATTATTTAATAACTTGAGATACTCGGACGACATGATGCAACATGTCAAATAATGTTGCAACAACTAAATGATAAATCACAAGCCGTGGGACTAAAAATAAACAAGAACAAAACGAAAAGTATGACAAATTTACAAGAACAAGAAGAAGAAAGAAATATAATGGTAGGGGATGAAATAATGGAAAAGATCGACAAATACTTATATCTAGGACAAGAAATAACACTAACCAAGGAAAATGAAACTAGGGAGGTGAATAGAAGAATAAGACTGGGCTGGGCTGCTTTTGGACAACTATATTTTGAAAAATAAAACATTCTCCCAATATATGAGAACTAAAGTGTATAACATGTCCGTTCTACCGGTTACAACATATGGAGTGCAGACATGGACATTTACAAGGATCAAAATAAAGTAGCTAAAACCCAGTAGCTATGGAACGGGTACTGCTCGAAATAAGTCTCAAAGATCGACAAACTATTGGGTACGTGAGAAATCGCACAAAGGTCGCAGACATCACTGAAAGAATGGCTCACCTCAAATGGAAATGGGCAGGGCACAACGAAAGATACATCGATGGTAGATTGAACAACATAATAAATAAATGGAGGCCCTGGTACGGGAAAAGAGTACAGATGCGATGGGTCGACGATATCAAAAGAATAGGAGGTTTAGGATGGATGCGGACAGCACAGGATAGAAACCAATAGAAGATGTTAGAGGAAATTTATGTCCAAAGAGCTGAAATACAAGAGGCTAAGATAGAGTGATAGAAATAACCGGGATCTATGTAAAAAAATGTTGTGTTTTATTGTTCAATAATTTCAAGGTTTCAAAATTCAAAAATAAAAGTAGGTTGATTTCTGTTGATCTCGATTGTGTTTTTATTGTATGGTCCTTTTTATTGATTTCTGACTTCTGACTTCTGCGTTTTGTTACGATAGTTACCGTTTCAAAAACAATGTCAAAACAATCTGACAGGTGGCGAAAAAAAGTTGAACTTTTCTTAACTAGTTACCAAAATTGGACCATTTTGACACTGAAAATGTACTAAGGGTCAAAATTATAAAAACTCGTTTTTTGTCGTTATTTTTTATATGATGTTATATAATGTTTGTAAAGTAATCAGTTACGCTATATGTATTGCGTAAGCCAAAAATGCACGTCCAGAAATAAAATCATTCTCATAATAAGTTTTAGCATTAAGAAAAGTGGCAAGAGGTTTTAAAAATGAAATTGACAGGTAAACAACCCTCTATTTATACAGGCAACCCACATTACACTGTTTCATAAATCTTCTTATGGTTATACCAAATTTGGTTATACTTCTTCCCCTACTATCACTGACGTATTAAAATAAGAGACCGTAGTTTAAAAACTATTGTTTCCAAGCTTATATTAGTGTGTGCTTGTTTGTTCTAAATTGTTTTGTTATTTTTGCTTAGAGTGATTCTCAGGAACAACATGATTTTCTTGTTGACCATAGGGTACTGTAGAATACTGATCACCTATGGAATGGAAGATGTTATTTACGAATTACTGATAATATTTTTAGATTTATAAAAAATTAGTTTGTTTCATAATTAATAACGGTCATTATTTGGTTTTATATATCGTTTTGTGGATTGTAGACTGAAGAGATAAGCGCCAATGTGTACTTTTTGATGATATCCGATACAACCTAAAATTCGTGATCAATGGAAGTGTAAGTTGTAATAAGCAATATACTGCTCTTAACTTATATTTGGACTTTTCGAATGAAAAGTCTAGAACCTTATCTTGAAACGCGATTTTTGTTTTTTGACCAGAAGCAGAATCCCGTCGAATGCTCCACAAAATCTAGACTAAAGCGAGATTATGACCGTTTCAATTATGCGGACTAGTTAGGAAGCCTCTATAGATGATTGAGCGTACCCTCCAGTCAGTTGCACTCACTTAATTTGTCTATAAAAACCAGCCGAACTATTTCAAGGACAAATAAAATTGTATACGTTTTTAAAAAAGGCTTAACTAGTAATATGCGACATCGTTAATATTTGCATGTCTCGGAGCAGTTGCTTTTGAAGCGCATTGAAGTCGTGCCTTGGCAGTTCATCTTCCTTGCAAAGAACTAACTAACAAAGAACTTCCGAGATTGTCCTTTTTGCCGACACCTAGTTGGCTATGATAATTGAAGGATTGACTAGGTAACTGCTCACACATCTGTCGACAAAGTTAACTTTAATGCAAATTGCATTTTCGTACGTGTTACGTTACACGAGTCGACACCTAGATGTCGCAACACTTATTGGGAGTTTATCAAGTTTAACCGTTTTTTAACTTTTGCAGCCAAATATTTGAATAATCTAGTAATTTAAGAGACTCTAACGTTTTAAATATGACACGTTTTTTAAGACTCTAGGTATACATTATAGCTTGTTGTTTTAAGCTTAGTCAAGGCAGATGAAATAGTCACGTCTATAATTATTTGTATTCACTGTAGTCGCAAATGGTTTAAGGAGAAGAACAACGAAGTATATATATATTTAAACGAAAACTTTTTCGACATCTAGTGTCGACTCGTGAAAGCGTTCACGTACGTAAATGTAAGCAACTTTTGCCGACAGGTATGTAAAGCAGTTACATAGTCGATCCTTTAATAATTATAGCCAACATAACAGTTGGCAAGTATAAAATTTCAAATCGCCTGCTTTACATACCTGTCGGCAAAAGTTGCTTACAATGTCGAAAAAGTTATCGTTTAAATATTATGATCCCTCCAGTAGGGCATATAGTCAATAGCGCCCGTTTGTACAATAGTGAACTTACACTCGAGTTCTCTCACTCCCGATGAGTCCCAAAAGGACGAAACAGCTGTCGGGTGATTCTCAGTCTGGGCATACTTCTAATGAGGTGATCGATTTCTTCTTGAGGTATCTCATCCCATGCTATCTGTAACTGATGCTGCAAAGCCGCTAGAGTTTGTGCAGGGTGAGGTAAATTGAGTAATCTTCTTCTCATAATATCCCAGACGGGCTCGATGGGCGAAAGATCGGGAGATCATGGTGGCCAAGGCAACAAAGCAATTTGATTGGCCTCAAAATGAGCCAAAGCAACCCTAGCAACATGAGGTGGTGCGTTGTCTTGTTGGAATGTGCTGTTGGGAATGTCTGAACATAAGGTACAATATGGGGGTCTACGACCTCCTGGATGTAGCGCGCAGCGGTCATGTTACCTCTAATGAAGACCAAAGGTGACCTACTTCCAACAGCAATAGCTCCCCATACCATAACTCCAACTGTGTGGTGCACATGCCTATTCACAGAAAATTGGGGATCTTGTCTTTCATCGCGCCGTCTTCTCACCCTTGCACGACCGTCATGCATACCCAAACAGAATCTGGATTCATCACTAAAGACAATTGAATTCCATTCTTGGTCCCAATTTGCCCGTTCTCTACACCACGCTAGACGATACGTCGATGCTCTGGAGTGAGTGGTAGCACAAAAATGGGACGGTATGAAAAGAGCCCAAAGGTTCTTATCCGTCTATAAACGGTTCGCATCCCAATCGGTCTTCCATGTTCTTCAAACCACTGGTCCGCAATCGCCCGTGTAGATGAGAAGCGGTCCCGTAAAGCCAATAGTCTAAGACGGCGATCTTCACGTTCTGTGGTTCTTCGACGACGTCCTGTACCGCTCGCTCTTCGTGTACGGCCCTCTTGGTTCCATGCCCGAACACAAACTGCAACAGTGTATAAACTCCGTTGCGTTCTAGCGGCTATATCTCTCATAGACAAATCAGCCTCACGCAATCCCACAATTCTACCTCTATCAAACTCGCTTAATTGCCGAAAATTATGGCGTCTTCGCACTGGAGTGATTGAATTAAAGAAGCTCTTTGAAATGCAATTTAAATCGCTTAAATGACAAATTGTACTTACAAATGCTTAATTCATTGTTTTAGGGCTACTTAATCATAAGTGTTTTTGAATGAGGTTAACAAAACAACCGCTAGGGCAATATGGCTGAAAAACTGATCGTTTTTTATCTTAATATAAACAAATATATTCCCAAAAAAAATTTACAAAATATTCATTATTACTGGGTGTTCTTCTTTCTATGTCACTTAGTATATTTATTTCAGCTGATTGGGAAGTTTGACCATGAATAAAGATATATTGAAAATTGTGCTCAATCGAGGAGTGTCGACATATCTTATAGAAATGACGAGACTCTCGTATTTTGTTTGTGAACACTGCTTTCGTTATACGGTTTTTCGAAAAAAAAAATATTTCATGTGTGAGGGTCAGTTGCTGTAACGTAACGTAGCTGATTTTATCTTCAAAAGCAAGATTTAAATGGTCTACCACTAAATTCGAAGCGAACTTGGCTGATCGAAAAGTGAGAAAAGCTCATTAAATAAACCTACATTGAATCCAGGATAAAATCTTTAACACACGCTATTGTTCAGTGATTAATGAGTAATGGTAGCAATGAAATAAAATACAAACAGGGAGCGAAAGTAAATTTAATTCAACCTTAATTTGTTTTAAATAAATGGGCCAATTTTGTGAAAAGTATTTACATCCAAAAGGTTCTGCCTAGACAAACCTGGAGAAAGAATGAAAATTCAAGACCAACGTCAAACAGTTATATATACACCACATAAACAAAACAATAAATGTATCACAAACATACACTATTATTAAAATCTAGATGGATAAATAATTCCATTTCAGAATATATACCAATTCTTCAGCTCATTTATAAATACATTTCTAATTAAAACTTCAAAACTTTTAGTTAAGAGTGTATAACACCTAGTAACAAGCAAGTTTTACCACTGGACCAATTTAATAACTTCAATCGAATAGTACTCGGGTGGCAGTAATAAAAAAACTTTTCCTACAAAAGTTGCTTATTTTTTAAAGATCTTTTTAACGATACCAAATTTGACATATGATGCCATTTAAAATTCTTACGTTCGTAGTCATCTACTCCGGATCCCGACTTTTTCGGGAAATAATAATATTACCATTCGATTCTTTACTACGGCTTTTGTGATGAATTTTTTTGACGCAACTCTCTACGACTAATAAGGTTTTTGAAAAAAATGACTGAATTGATATTGGTGGAGATATTGTTACAACAATTAGTGTCACGTGATTGTTATATCTCTGTAATTACCTACTTATCGGATCAAAAAAACAAAAATGTCTAAAATGAAAATTTTTCTAAATAATTAAAAAATTTCAAAATCTGTGACGTTTAACGGTCTTTTTGACTACATAGATTATGCCCAAAATCTAATCAGATCTGAGGAATTATAAATAAGGTCCATGTACAAAGTTTCATATAAATCGGACGGGTGGTTTTCTTGATATTATTTAAACTTTTCGGTTTGGAAACCGTCGCATAGCTCTCCATCTTATTTATAAGATGTGGAGTAAAAACATAAAATATGATAATAAGCGAAATGTGTATTACGACATCTCGTGTAATAGGGACACGTATAAATAGTACAAACTAAGTAATGCCAACAGATAACTGTAACGACGATTGAATGCGCATCAGGTGTTCTTTCGTGCGTGTTACTGGTACAGAAATACTTGGCTTTATCGACACGAGTGTATTATCCATTCTATGTTATTGCTTAGATAACGATTTGCATTTAAAAATTCAATCGTTGTTACAGTTATAAAGTATGATATTAATGAGCAAAGTTCTCGATAGATTTAACCCTCTAACCGGCCACAATTAAAACTAAGAAATATAAATAGGAGGGATTAGTTTGAAATTTAACGATTTTTTCCTACTAATTTGTTTTTAAACATTGTAATTTACTAAAATTATTACAATTATATAAATCATTTTTTTGAAAAAAATTTAAGAACAAGAAAATTGTCATAAAAGATTATGTGTGATTTAGTTTATAGGCTTCCACTTTCCCCACAACAACCATTAAAAATTCTACTAACTTTGAAGATACCTAAAAAATATCGAGGTGAAATTACATAAACTTATAATTTTCATTTTTACGTGCATCATATTATACAAGGCGTTCATTTTGGTCAGCTAGTGATCTAAAGTTCCGAAAAATATTAAGAATACTATATACATAGTCCTGCATTGATGCGTCGTCCTTTCCTAGCGCCTACCCCTTTGGAGATAGATAAACAAAGTTTAAACTAAACATACTTGGTTTTAAAACAGCCATGTCAAACATGCGGCCCACTGAGCATTTTCCTGCGGCCCCGAATCAATTTTGAAAACAGCCATGTAATGCGGCCCGCGAGCCTGTTAAAAACCGAAAATAAAGTACTGTGATGATGAACTAAGATGCGCGCTCAACCTAAAAGCCTGGCTTGTTCCGGAAAGTTCTATCGCGCGAGAACACAGATGACGCTACCTGAACATTCTGGAAAGAACTGTCGAGAAATCACAATCCGTATATAAGCCAATACCGCTCGATTCAGTTCAGTTGTTCAGTCAGTTATGAGTCAGTTGCGATAGAATTGCGAGTTTAGTTGCGTACTTATTGTTACAACACGTAACAGTACTTATTGTTATTTATTTCGGGTAAAGTTTTTAACATGTCTGTTTCAAAACCAAGTGGAAGTAAGAGGAAACTTGGAGATGAGCATCGTATCTTTCAAGAAAAGTGGGAATTAGAGTTTTTTGCTGTGAAGTGAAAGACAAAATTATTTGCTTGATTTGTAACAGTACAGTCGGTGTCCCAAAATTATATAATATAAAACGTCACTATGATAGTCATAAAACTAAGTTTGACAAGTATACAGGCATGATTAGAAACGAAAAGTTAAAAGAGTTAAAATCACGGTTAAAAGATCAACAGCTTATGTTTACACGTCCAAAGCAAGAAAATGAATCTGCCGTTCAAGCGAGCTACGTACTGTCGGAGTTGATCGCAAAACACTCAAAACCATTTGTTGAAGGTGAATTTATAAAGAGTGCCTTGTAAAGGCCGCGGAAATTGTAAGTCCCGGGAGCGTGAAGGCTTTTCAAAATATATCCTTGTCCCGGAATACTGTCGCTGAAAGAGTTACCGAGTTGGCTGCCAATATAAGCGAACAGATAAAAACAAAATCAGACTCTTTCATTGCATTTTCTATTGCCTGTGACGAAAGTACAGATGTGTGTGGTGTGGCGCAACTCGCTGTTTTTCTTCGTGCTGTTGATAGAGATATCAACGTTTATGAAGAATTGATGGAATTAGTACCATTGCATGATACAACAACTGGGAGGATATTTTCAATGCTGTTTATGGACTTCTGCAAAAGTACAATTTAGATTTGTCAAAACTGTATTCCGTTGCAACAGATGGAGCTCCTTCAATGACTGGAGTAAATAATGGCTTCATTAAAATATTACAAACAAATATCAGAGAAACGGGCAGTGACAAACCAGATTTTCATCATGTTCATTGCATAATCCACCAAGAAGTTTTATGCTCAAAAGTGATCAAGTTGGAAAGCGTTTTAAAGTCAGTGAAAAAATGATAAACTTCATAAGGTCACGTGGCTTGAATCAGCGACAGTTTTGTGCGTTTTTACGTGATTTAGAAAGTGAGTACACTGGTTTACCTTATTATGCAGAAGTGCGATGGCTTTCGTGTTCTATGGTTCTCGATCGGTTTTGGAAACTCAAAGAAGAAATACGCCTTTTCATGGAAGTGAAAGAACAAGATGTCAGCTTATTATCCGACGTACCTTTTTACAAGATCTTTCATTTATGGTAGACATCACAAAACACTTGTCGGACTTAAATACGAAATTGCAAGGACCACGTCAAGTTATAACAGATATGCATGATCATGTTAAAGCTTTCAAGTGTAAGATGATGCTGTGGAAAAACCAGTTAGCGGTGGATAATCTGTCACATTTTCCGACTTGCAAGGCGTATCAGGAAAGTACAAGTGGCCCAATATCATACAAAATGTATACAGAGAAAATGGGAAGCCTTCTGTCAGAATTTGAAAAGCGTTTTCAGGATTTTAAGTCCCAAGAAAACAATTTTTCTTTATTTACTGGTCTTTTCACTATCGATATTGATAAAGTTCCCCTCACTTGCAGATGGAAGTGATTGAGATTCAGTGTCAAACCCATTTAAAAGAAAAATTTGATAGTGTTGGTACATTCGAATTTTATAAGTACTTGCCTTTTCAATACCAAGAAATGAGAAAACTTGCCTGTAAAATCCTGTCAATGTTTGGAAGTACCTATAAGTGTGAACAATTATTTTCTTTGATGAAAGGAAACAAGTCTCCCGCAAGATCGCGATTGACGGACGCACACTTGGACGCAGTTTTAAAAGTTATTTCCGCCGATAAATTCACGCCACAAATAGACAACTTAATTAAAGACAAAAGATGTCAAATATCTGGCAAAAGAAGTTAATGTTTGTAAGTTTTGTAATGTCCTTTTTATTGGAAATTTAATAAATATACTTCTAACATAATAGTACTTTTTTTCGTTAAGATTTTCAGTAGTTTGTCTTCTTTAAGATTAGGTTTTGCGGCCCACCTAGTCTATGGTCTTCATGCTTTTGGCCCACCAGTGACTTTGAGTTTGACATGGCTGTTTTAAAAGATCTACTTTGTAAAATTATTTTTAACGATAGGTACAGGTTGTTCCCTTTTTACGAGACGGCAAAAAACAGGTTTTTTGATAATGGAATACTCTTTATCTTTTAATTCTGACGTAGTTTCTCAGCCATTTAATTATTTTTTTGATTCCCTGTCAGTGTTACCAACTTATTACTGTTTTTCTGAAAAAAGTCCTTGATGAGGCTTTACTTTAAAAAAATCATAGCGATTTTGTTTTTAAAATTTAATAAACAAATTTTTGCAGTACACCGGATGAAGGGCATAATTTTAATAGTTAGAAATTTGTACTACGGTGTGTTCGCAAAAAATGCAAGTTTTTTAAAACTAAAAGGGCATAAGCCTGTTTTTGAAATGAAATGACACTTCTTATATTTTGCTATAAGTTAGCATTTTTCCTCTTTTAATTTTTACTGAAGGTATCCTACAGCTAAATCCCATAGTTTTTGAGATATTTAATAGTTAAAGAAGAACAATTTTAATTATATTTTTATGCACCCAAGAGAGCAATGGCGATTATTTAATAAAAAATAACGAAACCTTGTGTTAAAAAATACATGTCAGAATTTGAAGTGTCACTTTGGGGTTTGTATATAAATTAAGGATTTCTTTATTAAATACTTATTTACCCAACAAAATAACTGAATACATTAAAAACACTGAAAACAGTAACAAAATTGAAAAAATGACTACAACAAGTATTCGAAATGCCTTTCATTTTCATTGAACTACAAATTAATTCGCTGCTGAAAAGACGTTTTCACTCTCATCAACATTTGTGGTAAAATGTTTGCAAACGCGTCTTTGCTGCATATTTATATGTGTTATTGATGGATTGTTATACACCATTTCTTTCACATACCCCTATAAAACAAAAGTCTAGTTTTGTCAGATCAAGCGATCTAGCTGACCACCTGGTGGGCTTCGCAAAGAATGTGAAGGGGTGAAATTTTATTGAACGCCGGCATGAAGTAACTACTAGTATGTACAAAAATATAAATTTTTCTTTTAAATATTACAAATCTCAAAAACTACGGAGTTTAGGCATAGGATACTTTCAGTAAAATTAAAGAAAAGAAAAAATGCTATAATCTAATGAAATATAACAAATGTCAATTCATTTGAAAAACATGAGTTATAACCTTTTGAGTTTTAAAAAAATTGAATTTTTTAGGAACCCCCTCCACCCCCGTAACACAAATTTTAAATTTCTAACTACATATTAAAATATTGTCCTTCATCAGGTTTAACGTCGGTGCTTGTTTGCTAAATTTACGAAAAAAGGTTCTTATGATTTATTAAAATGAAGCCTGTTTATCGAAAAACAATTATATGACAGTATATATATATCAACTAGTATGTACTTAATTTTTCCTACAATCCCGAAGAAATTATTGTGAAGAATGAATAATAATAAAAAACTGACCGGTATTACACTTAGGAATTCGCTGAGATTTCGTCTTATAACTTGGTGCCTATGTGTGGGCGGGTAGTAATCGATATATGGAATCGCTAAGAACACCGCAATTACTGTGGTAATTATTTTTTATAGAAAGAAGTTTCATTTGAAAAATAAATGAAAACAATGAAATATAAACTACGACAGCGATCATAATCTGTAAAACTATTAATCAGAGTTGAGGCCGTGACTTCGAAATCTGTTGGTTTTTCTAAATAATTGTTGAAGTGAAACCACAAATTTTAAAGTTTATATTAGGTACCTCAAGTAAAACGTTGGGAGCATGCTGCTGCAATCAATATGCTATACTGCGTTTAAATAATCACCAACTTAATCACGACGACGTATTAAGAACACGCTATATATACTATACAATAACGCCCAAATTTTCCAAAAAGGTTAAGGCAAAACTTAGGTAATCAAACAGTTTCTTTGTTCTACAGAAGCTTCTTAAGCATAGTAAAATCGCATTGAATTGCATACTCAAGGGATTTGTATTTTGCATGCACGACAATTTAATAAATACAATAAATTAAACTTACGAATTGATACCTTTGATCAGACGGACACAAAAACTAAACACCACTTTACCCGAGAACGTTTTTGTTTTATGATTCAGTAATTCCATTACACAAGCCCCAAATAATGAAATAATGCAAGCTTGTGTAAGTATACAAGTCACCAATAATGCAACGTCAGGTCACGTAGGCCACTCATCATCTCAACCTTTCAAAACAACGATATTTAAACGTTAGATTTCAACGTTTTTATGCTGGTTATTGGAAACGTTTTTACTACACGATTATCAACAACTATTGGTAGTCAAACTGTAATGATGTTCTATTAATTAAACGTTTTTTGTGAACGTTTTAACTACTACGAAAAGTAACGTAATTTTAACACTGAGTATCAACGAATTTATAGGAACTGCATGCACAAGCAATTTCCGCGTCCGTATTTTGCGGAAGTATAAACAAACAAAGAATGCTACGTTCGCAAGGAATTATTGTAACCTTGCAAGCTAAGCATCCCAACACGCCAGACGGTATATAATGAGGCGAACGAGTCAACAGAAACCAGACCCAGAGTACGATACGGCGTAGTAACCAAAGTGACTAGTGCGATCCCAGCAGTTCCGCGTTCCTATATGGCGCTTACTCGCATTCCGCTCTCGCAGCAAACGCATTAACATTAAACAACTAACAGCGCGGTTATTGTAAGTTAAAATAAACTCGTATTCGCAAACTCAACGTAGTTTTTCTCTGATGCAAACCGGCGCCTAGAACTAACCCCTAGCCGCCACAGTGGTGACCCCCGACGTGATGTATTTGATCAGAGAAAGGTCACCGTTCGAAGACTTCACCGCAGAATTCAGAAACAACGGTGCAACGTCTTATCCAGTGACGACCATCATCATATTTTCGTGATCGTCCTGTTCGCCGCCAAACACTGGTAAGACTCCGACGCACATACGAGTAATGGGAGGTTCTGAATCTAAGGAAGAGATCATCGTGCAGAACGCAAACGGCAGCGCATCTGCCACCCTAAACACCGCCGAAACTCTCCACACAATCACCGTCGTATTATTGGTATTAATCATCATCCGGTTCGCCGCAAAGGACCTCTGCGCATTTCACAAGAGGAAGGTAAACCGCGCGGCCACCAAGCTCCAGGCACAAGCGACAGTGTAATCTTCGAGACGACATCAGATCACACTGGCTGCCGCGAACAAACGAAAATGGCCCCCACAATCGCAACCGCTTCCGCGAACCTCACGACGCCTACAACGACCCCCGCAATCGAACGCGTAGGCGTACGCATCCCCCATTTTGGCCGGAAGACCCTCTCATGTGGTTCCTGCAAATCGAAGGCCAATTCGCTTTAGCTGGGATCATCGCGGACGAAACAAAATATAACTACGTGATCGCCAATATAGATACCAAGCATGCCACGGAGGTACGCGACATCCTTCAATCACCGCCGACCGAGGGCAAATACGACACCCTCAAAAGGAACTAGTCAATCGCCTCAGCGCATCGAAATCGCAAAAGATACAGCGATTGCTTGAAGGCGAGGAACTCGGCGACCGCAAGCCATCGCAGTTCCTACGACACCTGAAAACCTCGGTGGGAGCACCATCCCTGACGACTTCCTACGAACCCTATGGCTCAACCGTTTACCGGCAACGATGCAGGCGATTCTGGCAACGCAGACCCACGACGACCTCGATAAATAGCCGTGCTCGCCGACGCCGTAAACGAGACGCTCGCATTCAAAAACGTATATACGTGCGACGCACGAACCCCCGCATGGACGCCGAACCCCGACGCAACAGGCAACCCGCGTTCCGACAATCACGACCACCATCTCGAAGCCGTTCCAATTCGAGAGATCGACATCGAAATTACGACCCCAATAACACTGCCACATGTTGGTACCACCAAGTTTTCAAAGGCCGAGCGAGAAAATGCCGCGAACCGTGTGATTTCCTTCGGGAAACGGACAAGGCAGTCGATAAATGCGGCCAACGACAGCCTCAACATAACCCCGCGCCGCCTCTTCTTGCACGAGCGGGCCACACGACAAAGATTCCTAGTGGACACCGGCGCGGACGTCTCAGTTTTCCCCGCAAGTTAGTTAACGGACCACGACACAAAACATCATACGAGCTGACAGCAGCGAACGGATCCAACATCGCGACATATGGTTTCATAACCCTCAGCCTCAATTTAGGCTTACGACGATCTTTCACCTGGCGTTTTATAATAGCAGACGTAACGAACCCCATAATCGGAGCCGACTTTCTGCACCACTACGCCTTGCTGGTGGACATCCACAACAATAGGATCACCGACCCGTTAACAAACATATCACGAGCCACTGGAGTGACCTCAGACCACGAACGGCCTACGATACGCGAAATCTCAGGGACGACACCGTTCCACGAAATTCTCAAAGAATTCCCCGAGATCACGAGACCTTCGGGCGCACCGCACGTGCCAAAACACGAAACGAAGCATTACATTCGAACCACTCCAGGGCCACCAATAACTTGCAAACCACGCCGCCTTGCACCCGACAAATTGAGGATTGCAAAACATGAATTCCAGTCCATGGTCGACATGGGCATCGCTCGCCCGTCAGACAGCAGTTGGGCATCACCGCTGCACATGGCACCGAAAAACGGCCATGACTGGAGGCCTTGCGGAGACTACAGGCCCCTCAACGCCCGAACAATCCCTGATCGCTACCCCGTGCCACACATAGAAGACTTCGCGCAAGGACTCCGAGGAAAACCATATTTTCGACAATAGATTTGGTACGAGCATATCACCAAATCCCAGTTGCAAATGAAGACATTCCGAAAACCGCAATTACGACACCTTTCGGACTGTACGAATTCCCCTTCATGTCTTTCGGACTACGAAACGCCGGCCAGACTTTTCAGCGTTTTATCGACGAGGTAACCCGAGGTTTGGACTACTGTTACACCTACCTCGACGACATACTCGTAGCCTCCACATCCGAAGACGAGCACAAAATCCATTTACGAACACTGTTCACGCGCTTACAGAGGTATGGGATACTCATTAACCCAACGAAATGCCACTTAGGCGTCACGAACGCACGTTTCCTCGGATACCAAGTCTCGAGCAAGGGCACGACACCACCGGCGGACAAAGTGGACGCAATCAGGAATTTCCCCACGCCGACAACGGCCAAACAATTGAGACAATTTTTGGGCATGATAAATTTCTACAGGAGATTTATACCAGGAATTGCCGAACTGCAGGCACCGCTAAATGACCTGCTCAAACGCAACATTAAAGGCGCAAAACCAATCGAATGGCAGACCAAAGCAAACGAAGCTTTGATGCCTGCAAAGAAAGACTGGCACAGGCCACGATGCTCGCACACCCCGAACCCGGAGCAACCCTTGCCATAGTCACTGACGCCTCAAATAACGCAATCGGAGCCGCTCTCCAACAACGCATCGACGACGACTGGGAACCACTCGCATTCTTCTCCAGGAAACTTTCAAGCGCAGAGAGAAAGTACGGGACCTACGACAGAGAATTACTAGCGATCTACCAAGCCATAAAACACTTCAGACACATGGTTGAAGGTAGAGAATTTTCTGTTCGTACGGACCACAAACCCCTGGTATACGCATTCCGCCAAAAGCCGGACAAATGTTCCCCCGCCAATTTCGTCACCTAGATTTTATATCCCAATTTACAACAGACATCCGTCACATCTCGGGCACGGAGAACGTCGTTGCGGACGCGCTATCCCGCATCGAAACAATCGCCACAGCCCCGATCGACTTCGAAAGTCTCGCAAAAGCACAGGCCACGGACAATGATCTGCAAACGCACCTGCGTCTAGGAATTCACTCCAACTAAAAAAGTGATTCTCCCCAACACGGACACAGCCGTATACTGCGATCTGTCCACCGCCAACGCCAGACCTTTCGTCCCTACAACCCACCGCCAGCACATTTTCAACACAATGCACAATCTGGCGCACCCGGGAACGAAAGCCACAACAAAGCTCGTCAAACAGCGTTACGTTTGGCCATCCATTGACGCCGATTGCCGACAATGGACACGCGCATGCATACAATGCCAACGATCAAAAGTCACGCGACACGTAAAAACACCTTTCGGAACGATAGCGAACCCATCCACACGTTTCGAGCACATTCATATCGACATAGTGGGACCGCTCCCCATATCGCAAGGCAAACGTTACTGCCTCACCTGTGTCGATAGATTTTCACGCTGGCCCGAAGCATACCCAATCGAAAATATCGAAGCCGAAACAATCACGCGCACGTTTTACAACGAATGGATCACACGCTTCGGTGTCCCGCTGCGAATAACCACAGACCAAGGGCGACAATTCGAATCACAACTGTTCAAACAGTTCAACAAACTCCTCGGCACCACACATTTGCGAACAACGGCCTACCACCCGCAATCGAATGGGATGGTGGAGCGTTTCCACCGCCACCTCAAAGCCGCCATCCGTTGCCACGAAACGAAACAGTGGACCGACGTACTACCCACGATTTTACTAGGACTACGAGCAGCATGGAGGGAAGACCTGAACTCATCTGCAGCCGAACTGGTATACGGCGAACCCCTGAGACTCCCTGGCGAATTCCTAGTACCAAAACAAACGCCCGCAACGGACCCGATAAATTACATAACGAACCTCAAACGCTACTTCGCAGAATTAAGCCCCACAGCTGGAACAAACCACGCCAAACCAAACACATTCATTTTTAAAGACCTACAAACGGCCCAACAGGTATTCGTTCGACGCGACGCAGTAAAGACGCCACTCGAACAACCGTACGAGGGACCATTCCCGGTTTTAAAACGAGGAGATAAAACCTTAACGTTAAAAATAAGGGATCGCGAAACGACCGTCTCCATCGACCGCACGAAACCAGCCTACGTAGAAGGGAACCACACGCAGACGACGCAAACTTCAAGGACAACCTCGCCCACCACGGATCATCAAGGAGACACCGCCTCCAAACGAACACCACACACCATAACAAAGTCCGGAAGACACGTTCATTTTCCCAAGCGCCTGCATTAAGCGCGCACGCAAAATAATAAAGCGGCAAGGTAAAGCATACGCAAAATTAAACATTTTTGCCCACCAGCTCCGTTTTATCGTGGGATTTACCCACTAAGGGGGACCCATATAGGAACTGCATGCACAAGCAATTTCCGCGTCCGTATTTTGCGGAAGTATAAACAAACAAAGAATGCTACGTTCGCAAGGAATTATTGTAACCTTGCAAGCTAAGCATCCCAACACGCCAGACGGTATATAATGAGGCGAACGAGTCAACAGAAACCAGACCCAGAGTACGATACGGCGTAGTAACCAAAGTGACTAGTGCGATCCCAGCAGTTCCGCGTTCCTATATGGCGCTTACTCGCATTCCGCTCTCGCAGCAAACGCATTAACATTAAACAACTAACAGCGCGGTTATTGTAAGTTAAAATAAACTCGTATTCGCAAACTCAACGTAGTTTTCTCTGATGCAAACCGGCGCCTAGAACTAACCCCTAGCCGCCACAAATTATTAGAAAACTACTTTAAATATATGTTATTAAAACGTATTTGATTTAACGTTATTTTAACAACCAGAATAACAACGTTGAAAAATCAACGAATAACGTGAATTTTACTCAATCAACGTTAAATAAACGTTGAATCAACGTACGTGTGCCTACTGGGAACTAGTAAGATGTTGTTAAAAATAAGTTTAATACCGTTTGTTCCAAGGCAGTTTGCTTATTTAGTCAGTAACCGTGTGAATGCAGGTTTTACCTGGTAGTTTTTAATGTGGTAGAACAAGCTCTCTTCACCTTAAGGCAGATAATGTCAGTGAGTGTCAATGACATTTTGAATAACTTCAAGAAATGGAAGGCGCGATTTTTTCAATTTCCATAGTGAGTAACATGTTGAGATGGCCCAAGAGTCGTTTTGAAAGAAGGATAACCATGCAGCCAAACAATGAATATCTGTCATCAAAATACTACTAGAGACTATACTTTAGGTTTTAACGGTAACTTTTCTAAAGCCTTAATTGCAAAGGTTTTCATCAATATAAATGTTTGAAGTTTGAAATTTAACGATTTTTTGATTTTTTTAATAGGTTAAATTTTAGTCAAATTATAAACGATAGTTTAAGAATTGAGGTTTCCACGGCAAGAGGCATCTGGGATTGGACCGTGTCAAAATAGTAACAGTAATTGCAAACGTTTCTCCACCTGTCGTAATAGGGATTAAACCTCTTGAAACAAATTACAATACTTACCATGTAATGATAGCGAGGGAAATTTATTCTTAGGAGAAGATAAAACTTGTAAGATGTTGTTAAAAATAAGTTTAATACCGTTTGTTCCAAAGTAGTTTGCTTATTTGGTCAGTAACCGTGTGAATGCAGGTTTTACCTGATAGTTTTTAATGTGGTAGAACAAGCTCTCATCACCTTTAGGCAGATAATGTCAGTGAGTGTCAATGACATTTTGAATAACTTCAAGAAATGAAAGGCGCGATTTTTTCAATTTCCATAGTGAGTAACGTGTTGAGATGGCCCAAGAATCGTTTTGAAAGAAGGATAACCATGCAGCCAAACGATGAATATCTGTCATCAAACTACTACTAGAGACTATACTTTAGGTTTTAACGGTAACTTTTCTAACGCTTTAGTTGCAAAGGTTTTCATAAATATAAATGGGATTCCATAGCAACCACCAAAACTTGTTCGTGAAAGTGGTTGAAGACACTTTCGTATGAGAAGTAGCTTTACTGCTGAGATAGTTCTTGTTCGATGATACGGAAAAATGTTGCAACTTGCAATTGCTCAAAAAATATTGAGAACCAGAATGTCCAAAGGACACCAAAACTTTATCTTATTTTTGAATAACATTTGGCTATACTTTAATTGACAAAATTAAATTTATTAGCATTCACGATGACTGTGATTCATGATGTTAGTGTCGAAGAAAACAAAAGCGAACGAGACGGAACCTACATAGACGGAAAAGATAAGAGTGTTAATTTATAAAGCCGAAATCATCAATTAGGTTCTATTGGGGTTTTGTTTTTGTCAATGTACGTTATAACTAAAAGATGTTAATTGTTTGTCAACTTAATCGTTTGGTTTATAATGTGTTTGTAATGTGGACCACGTACCGTTTCTTGACACATTACTTCACATCTTATAAAAAATTAACTACGCGACTAAAAATTTTAACACCATAAAACTACATTTTTAATCAAGAGATAGTGGGTGTCACCACCTCATGGACAGTTGCCACATATATTTAGTAAGCATGAAACGATACCCTCCGTTTATAATTGAACAATAGATTGCTTTTTTTGTAATATTTTTAGTAGGGATGTATAAAAATAAGATTCATATTTAAATCTTTAAAAAATCAAGTGTTTGGAAATTCACATTATCAAATTCAAGTACTTCTGCAACATAACAATATTTTAACGATTAAACAATTCAGGTGAATGTGTCAATTTAACATTCTATTAGTAAGTTACTGTTTATTTTTAATGATCGTTTGCTAGATTACGTCTTATCATATCGCGTTTTAAGAACGTACAGTATAGTTGAAGTCGCCTTTCAATCACGGTATTTATTTACTAACACAGTCAGGTCTAATGGTTTTTTAATTACCGACATTCGAATACCAATTTCGTTTACGAAATTGATGTTTTATGAATTAGTAGGTAAATATAAAACGCATGTTTGCATAAGAAAATTTTATGTCTTTTAGATTTTTTCTCGTACACCTAACTATAAGTAATCGATAAAAATGACTCCTAAGGAACAGTTTACTTACTACAAGGGAAATAAATATACTTCAGTAAATGGATTAGATAGGTAAGTATTTTTCCTAAGTATTACGTTTAAAGTTCATCGCATACATCTTCATCTACATTACAAAATGATTATTGTCCAATTAATTGAACGAATTTAGTTTTACATTGCACTCTATTATATAACTGGTCTGTTTATTTTAGTAGATTAAATGATTAATGCCATCATTCATTAATCACTATAATACTTATTAGACATAACTAATCGCGAACAATACGAAATGTTTGTCGTACAACATTTTTAACTGCTAATCTTATCTTTCTTACTACAGTTGTTGCTACAAATTCTCTCGTCAATTTCTTCAATATCTTCATTTTTATTTGTCTGGTTGATATTAGATTGATTTAAAAATAAATTTTATTTATGTGAATACGTTTCTTCCAATAAACTGGTGAAGGCTTGTTTTTGTTGCGGATTTTTTTTTTTATTTGTTAAGGTCACTTATCATTCTTGTATATACAATATACATATCAAGTTTTTTAAACATATTTTGACATAGTTTAATTTTAACGTACTATTATAATATTGGAATGATTTTTTTTTCAATTCCTTTTACAAATATGGGTAACACGTAAAGTAAAGGTACCTATACTCCTTTCACATACAAAATAACTTTAATACTGAATTAATTTCTAAAGCTTTCATCAGGGATTACATTAGTTCTGTGTACAATGGGGTACAAAAGGGTTTCCATATAGGATAACAATCACTAAGTATATTGAATGCGTGGACTGACGTTTCAAAAATTGCTGTTTTTTGACATATTTTAGCGAAATTTTGGTCGAAAACGCGTGAATTCAATTCCTATTTATTAAAAAATTACAGCATGACTTTCTGACAAAAATGTTTCACTGTGACTTTTTACAATTTCTAGGAACACGCTAATTAATTCAAACAAAATAAAAATAAAGTAAGTAAGTAAGTCTACTCAGAAATTAATTTGATGACAAACTAATAAGCGCGAACATTTTCTCAAAAAAGTGGAAGAAAATTACGTTGTAGAGAAAAATAAAGTAATATATAATCAAATTTCTAACAACTTTTCTTTTGTAAATAAAAATATTCTTGAAGGTATTGTAAATGAAGGTCACATGAGATAAGCAGGTAATTAATCATCGTTGTTTATGCAAACGTTTATCATAACCACGATATAATTTTGGAGGATCTAGTGATTCTTTTTGGTTTCGATATTACAATAAAATCGGGTAGTAGGAAAATAGTGGAGGAGAAAAGTAGATGCTCGTTGATATTTTTTTTTGAAAAGTTTGATGTCTTTGTTTAAAGTGACACTATCACGTTTTTAGATTTCTGCTCTGCACTTTATTTTAGAGGGAAGATATGTCAGATACGAATATGGTATGTCTTGCGCTTCGCGGTTTTCGACAATAGTCTTTGTCGCTTATCTATAGCATTCTGCGAAATTTCTTTCACAAGTGGCAGAAGTTGTTAGCAAACTTGTATACATTCGAAGAACAGCACATAGGTTAGAAAAAGTATCTTGTAAACCATGTTAATTAAGAAAACCAAGCAAATCAAAGGTCTTACATTCTGACGCTAGTTTGAAAATAATGTTTTGATCCTTAAAATTCCAGCTTGGTAACTAACTCTGATGCACAGATATCATGCCAAGTCTATTGCAAAAGTCTTCGGTTGAATGTTGGTGGTGTTAGTTAAAATCAAAAAGTTTTTTAATTCTTTAATGGTTACTTTTGTCAAATACAATCTAAATAACTTGTCTGAGTCTGTCTATTTTTATACATGATTTAGATTAATCTACTGCAGCTCATCAAACATTTTCTATATTTTGACTACTTCTTTAAAAATTGTTTCAACAGTCAAATGTTTGGATACTCCATCCATTAAATTTTTCGATTTTATTAGTTTTATTTAATTAATTCCTCTAATATGTTATTCAAAATTGTTTTATGAAGGCTTGCAACTTGGGCAGAAAATGTTTCAATTTCAATTCTCGTGTAGTGCATATCCCATTACATTTGCTAGATTCTTTTTCAATGCGCTGACGGCTTGCGATTTTGCTGCTCATTTTGTTTGAAAGGATGCTTTGAGATTAGTTTTTTCATTAGTTTCCATCGTAAAGTTGATGACGAGAAGAAAGAAAACAATCTGTGAACAACTCTAAAGAAAAAAACGGCGTCAACAGCAAATAAATGTTGCATTTAAATTTACAAGATTTAGTAAGTACAGTGCTAAACATGACACAAATCTAGTAAGTTCATTATCTTCTTGTATTTTGTAAATACCATTCATATTAGCTCCGCTGTTGCATTATTAAAGACGACAATTTTTTATATCCAGTCCATCATTGCTTATTTTTTTTAGAATCTGTTCAGTAATATATTTTCCTGGTTTGCCATGCATCTCCATGAAATCGATGGATCTTATTCTATCTTTTGTTAATGTTAGATTCATCTGGTGTCAAACATTGTCAAAAAATATTTTGTTCTTTTCACATCTGACTCATTTGATGAGTTTATAAAAAGTTTGCATTGAGAGCAAAATAATGCATTTTCCATCAAATAATAAATCAGCAATCTCTATTTTACTCAATCTTGGTATGTGATTTAAACCACATCGATGCTTTTAAACTATAATCGTCTCTATAGTATTTTAGGGTGTCAAAGTGGTGGATGAGAAGATACGACCAGATGGTTGAACGTTAGTTATTTGCACATGACACACTGATTTATAACTAGGTTAGGAGTTTTACCTTACCAACGTACTAGTGACATTGCTATCGATGCTCAGCCATGCCACGCTATCTATTTACTACTACTACGGTATTTATACGCGAGCTCCCCTGCGTTTGCAGTATTGCAAACTTTATATTGCTGGCCTCGCATATTTCGCAAGGTTGTTTTTCGTGTGACCTAGAAATTGTCGCCACAGATTACCGGGCCAGTGGTGGTGAAAAATTTTACCACGATACTGGTTCTTGCTAGGTTGTACGCAGATTTATTTAACGCTGGTTGGAAATTGTACTTGCCTCCCAGAACGGGCGATGGTGTGTGGTTTTCTTTCTGTTTCTGGTGGTCGTGTCGTAGTGGCTGCTGTACTCGGGGATGTTCTTGATGTTGGTGTTTGATGTACGAGGTGTGGCAATAAATAAACCGGATTGATTTTTTCCGCATTTCCGGCCACGTCGATGACGAAGAGGAGAGCACGGCATTTACATGTGGATTCCTTTCTACCCTCACAAAAAGTTTCATGGACGCGCTGCGGTTAGTCTGGCCATAGTCATTGTTAGAAGTCGATCGTGTATCTGAGCTCCGCCGGAATCATGTTACGTGCTAATGTAGAACAACCTGTTAACATCAAATTCCTCACAAAACTGGGAAAATCCGTTACAGAAACTTACAATTTATTGACAGAAGTTTATGATGATCAATATCTATCTCGCACGCAAGTTTTTGAGTGGTTTAAGAAGTTTAAGGAGGGTAGGGAAGACGTCTGGGACAATCCAAAATCGGGCTGTCCTTCCACTACGAAAACTGATGAGAATGTAGAGAAAGTCGGTAGAATTGTTCGAGGAGACCGCCGCCTGAGCATTCGAGCAATTTCTGAACATACTAACATCAATAAAGAATCTGTCAGACAGATTTTGCACAACGATCTAGACATGAAAAAGTGTGTGCTAAAATGGTGCAAAAACTTCTCACACCCAAGCAAAAGGAACGTCGAGTGAATTGCTGTACTGACGCTCTTGAAAACACTGAAAATTATCCTGATTTTCTCCAAAACGTAATTACGTGTTGATTTTTCAATATGATCCATACACTAAGCGGCAATCAATGCATTGGAAGAGATCCCAATCCCCTAGAGTGAAGAAAGCGCGTATGAGCAAATCCAAATTTAAAGAGATGATGATTGTTTTTTTATATCTACATTGACTGGGTGCCTGAAGGTCAGACTGTCAATCATGTGCGACGAAGGAGACCAGTCATGTGAAAGAATGCCTCATGGATTCTTCATCAGGACAATGCACCGGCACACGCCGCGCTATCTGTGAAGATATATTTGGCGAAAAACAACATTTCAGTGATGGAACATCCACCGTACTCGCCGGATCTAGCACCGTGAGACTTTTTTCTCTACCCGAAAGTCAAATCTGTGCTCAAAGGAACCAGGTTCGAGTCCGTGGATGCAGTGAAAAAAAAAGCAACACAATTGTTCAACAGTATAACACAAGAACACCTGCAGCACTGTTTCCAACAATGGAAAATTTGCATGGAGCGGTGTAAGGATCGAGGAGGGAACTACATTGAAGGGGACAACATTTCACTTATCTGATGTTTTTTCAATAAAAAATTAAAGCATGAGTCCGGTTTCTTTATTGCCACACCTCGTATGTGTTGTTGTTTCTGCTGGTGGATGCTTTGATGCGGAGGTTGTCTTTTGCCGTTGCTTCGATGTTTTCGTTGATCTAGGGCTATCTGGAAAACTATCGAGGATGCTGGCTTTGCTGTGCTGCCGAAATGACGTGTTGAGATGCTGGTTTTGCTTTGCTGCTAAGGTAACGTGTAGAGATGCTGGAGTTGCTTCAGAGGAGGAACTGGGTGTGTTAAGCTTCATGAGGTGTGACCGGCTTTGTTTCTACCTGTATCTGACAGGCAGTACCTCGAAGTCTCTGGGTTTCGTGAGGTGTGAAGGCGGTTGTGATCTTTGACGGCTATGTCGTAACGAGACGTAGGGTGCGTCTTGATCTGGTGTCCTCTGAAACAGCGATGCACTCGTGGAGTGTTGTTGTCTTAGAATATGCAACAGGGTTGATTTGTTAGCGGTTGCAGCGTTGGCGTTTCATCGTGGCGGTGGCTGTTTGTTGGACGTTGGAGTTGGTGAAACGTTTTTGTTGCGTTGACCATCGTCCAAAGCAGTGGATGTCTTACATCGTGGTTAAATAAGAGTGCGGGTTGGGACCTTCTCTGTGGTCAGTGGTGGTGGCGTTGTTGAGGATGTCCTTGGTGGGCGCAGCGCTGGAGGGTCCAACTACTATTACAGACGTAGTGTTGTCGATGGTGTCCATGGTGGGCGCACAAGTTGATGTGGAAGCGATTGTAGGGCGTTGCGCCAAGCAAGCGAGAAAAATTTGTATCTGTTCTTGCGTTTTGGTGGCTGTGATACCCAGATGTGGCTTACATGGCCTCGAATGCGTCTATCTTCTCATCGAATTGAACGTCGGCGGTCACCACGGTAAGGTATTAGGGATTCTAATACCTTTATTTGGTTGCGCACATGACTCACTGGATGTAACTATGTAGTAAGTTTTAGTTACCGACGTACTATTGACATTACTATCGATGCTCTGCCATGCCATACTATCTATTTTACTACTACTACGGTATTTATACGCGAGCGTTTGCAATTGCGTACTTTATACTGCTTGCCTCGCATATTTTGTAAGGTTGTTTCTCGTGTGGCCTAGAAATTAGGAAACTCTTATTCTTTTATTAAAAATTATGAAACTCAAGAATTTAATTGTTTGCTAAATAAAAATGTTTGTGGTGAAATGTATATCGCCACATATCTCTTAGTGGCACTAAACTAATAGATACACGATATTTCTCACTTTCTAAAGTTGTTTGAGAAACAACGTGTTACAAGGATATATTGAAAAATTCTTAGCCTACTATAGAACCAAACAAAATTTCAATGTCATTTATTACAGGAACCTGCAACGTCTCTAGACCTTTCAAAAAAGTTTTTCTTTTTGCTCTCCAAACCTGACCTCCACAGCTTCTATTACCTCCTTGTTGGAAGAAAATGTACGACCTTTTAAACTTTTTTTCAGTTGAGAAAGAGGTGATAGTCGGACGGAGCCAAATTGGGTGAATAAGGGAGGTGTTCTAGTAATTCAAACCCTAAATCACGAATTTTTTGCATGTCAACATGAGATTTGTGTGCAGGGCGTTGTCCTGCAAAAACAAAACACCTTTGGATAGCTTTCCGCGTCTTTTCTCTTTAATATTTTCCCGTAGAGTGGTCAGTAATGTCGAATAGTAATCTCCAGTTATTGTTCTACCCTTATCCAAAAATCAATCATGATTACTCCATGGCAATCCCAAAAAACTGAAGCAAGAACTTTTCCAGCAGATTTTGGACACGAAACTCTTAGGTCTTGGAGAACCAGAGTGTCGCCATTCCATCGATTGTTGCTTTGTTTCTGGATCGTAGAAATGTACCCAAGTCTCATCCATAGTAACAATTCGGTTTAAGAAGTCTACATCGTTTTCAAATCGAGCACAGATCGAACGCGATGCTTCTACCCTTGCACGCTTTTGGTCAACATTCAAACATTTGGGGATCCATTTGCAGCAATTTTTCTCATGTCCAAATTGACGTGAACCATATGATGAACGCGTTCGTATGAAATATTCCAGTGCTTCAGATATCCGTTTTAGCCCAATTCGACGGTCTGATAAAATCATATCATGAACTGCATCGATATTTTCGGGGACTGACACAGAAACTGGCCTTCCCGATCGGTCATCATCTTCAATGGAAAATTTACCTCTTTTGAAGCTTGCATTCCAATTTTTGACGGTCGCATACGAAGGACATTGATCACCAAGGGTATTAAGCATATCTTCGTAAATCTGCTTACCTCTTAACCCTTTTAAATACAGGTACTTGATGATGGCTCGATACTCCAATTTTTCGATTTTCACAATTTCGGTGGACATCTTTTTTCATTTAATTTATTACGTGACTCTGGTTTACTTTTTTGACGTCAAACTTTACACTAACACTTCTAATAAGTTATTGTTCGTTGCTATGGTAACGCAATATTTTGTTTATGCAAGGAACTGGTCTAGGCTAACTAGGTATCAATACATCCTCGTAGTTTCTGTTGTTTCAGTGATTTCTCAACTCTTAGGTTTTGCAGAAATTGTAGGAAGTGCAGGAACTTCACCTTAACTTCCCACTTGGCGTAACTAACTTCTCAATTCTTATTATCATTTTTTGGCAGATGTCAGTGCTCTTGTTGACTATTTCTTGTTTATGATGTTGCGTACTACAATTTATTTGAGTTTCCTTTTTCGCCGTTTTTGTAGAATTCAACCACTTCTCAAGAGAAATAGAATCGATCTCTTTCTTTCTAAACTTGGCAGGTATTTCTCCCTACATAGGACACAGTCGAGGTAGTCGTCCACAAGTGACCTTTACACTAATGGTAACAATATCCCATTGAAGATTCACTACCTTCTGACCTATGGTGTCAAATGGTGCTCGGCGTTATCAAAAGCTGACATGGCAATTTCGTGGATATGCTTATCTTGTATGACTGCTGATTCTAATGTCACATAACACAGGTTCTGATGTAGTTATCTGTTATCTTTTTTTATCAGGAAAGAAACTACAAATAAAAAAATAATGTGCGCATTGGACTATCAACGTTCTTGCTAATGTAAAGAATTCAACTTTAAAGGAATCGATTGGTAATTGCCAACTATTTCCGATAAAAATACGTATGCTTGCAAATTAACGCACAAAATATTTCATTTAATTTTTTTTTATGAATCATTTCTAAAAAATATGATATCGACAATGCTATGTACCTACCTATGTCATCAGCACTCTTCGTTGAATTTTGAGATAAGATGGGGAGTTATGCGACGATTTCCAAACCGAATATTTTAACACTCCTTTTTTTCAATTTGAGTTAGTACGTTAATATGAAGCAAAAAAAAGTGTTTATGAAAGTTTGTACATAGACCTTATTTATAATTCCGCAGATTTGATTAGATTTTGGCGTATTCTATGTAGCCAAAAGGGCCGTTAACTTACACAGATTTTTGAATTTTTAAAATATTTCGATAAGTAATTACTGAGATATAACAATCAGGTGACAATAATTGTTGTAACAACATCTCCACCAATATCAATTTTACACATAAATTTGAGGGAAAAAAGTTGGCTGGAAATTCTATTGTCTATAGTTTTTGTTTGAATCATTTTTGTCTAAAACGCAATTCAATTTTCGCTTATCGGGGTGATGTGGAGTTCTGCAGTAAACGCTTGTTTTTCTAATTGTATAATACAATGATATTTGTATATTCATAAAAAAAGTATCAATTAATTTTGAAAAACAGAAATTTACTTGCAAGTTCCATTTTAAATAAGAATCATAGTGAGCGATGACATAATTAAGTAGGATTTTCTCCGCTTGCCAAAAATGTATACTTTCAAAAATTTTGTTCTTAAAGATAATTAATTTATAATAATCGTCATATAAGAGAAAAACAACATACAACCAGAAATACATCATCTCTCCGGAATGTATAACGTCCCATAGATACAAGCCGTAGATTCTCTATACGTGTTAGTGTTTCCTTCAGTTACCGATAGATGGCGTTATGCGTTGGCTTTCCGGTTTTGTCATTGATTGAATATCGTGAAATAATGTTACTACACGACGGATCAACGCAATTTTTAAAAACAGATTTTTTTAAGTTTTTAATATTGCATTTGTACAAATATTACTAGGATATACTAATTATTTTGTTTGAAGTAATCTTTAATTTTAGATTGAGTGTTAGATGTGAAAATATTATAATAATGTAACACGTATCGCCACCTATCGGCAACTTCGGGAAGTTCATATGCAAATATAGAATCATCTGGGCCTTATGCATTCCGTGGGAGATAATGTATTTCTGATACAACCAATGACATAATGCTTTTGTGTTTGTTTTTTTTTAATAAACCGACTAATTACTCTCAAAATTAAAATTTTACAAATTTGACAGTATATCGATTTGTAAACGCATCACTATAAGTGATGTCATCGTCTACTATGATTTTCGTTTAAAATAGGAAAGCTTTAACAACATTTTTATGTAATTAACTTCTAAAATCAAAAATACATAGGAAATTTCACCAACGAATTTTTGTCAAAAATGCGAAAACTATAGTGTCCTTTACCTGTATTCAAATTCGTAGTAGCCTGTACAAAAATTTGTACAAAAGTAAAAAGAATACAAATAAATATTTTGACTACTATGATCTCACCCATGCTATTCAGCTCCTGTCACTAGTATTTTCTTAAAAACACCAAACTACATATGTATATGTTCTATGTAATATCAATACTTACAACAGTAATGAGTGCTAATAGTTACATGCTACATTCATCAACACCTCCAATGAAATCTCGTGATACACTTTCTAATAAAATTAAATTTTCTAGAGATCGGCAACTTGCATGGTACAACACGCGTAGTAGTGTTTTGCATAATGACTACGGTGTTACCAACGATTTTAATCATCATCCCATTGTACTTGCGACATATTGTATTTGCAGATGTTCCATATCTACTTGCCGAATCAGATGTGGTAGAAATAAAAAATGGAATATCATCAGTGTTCTGTTCAGCTCACAGTTTAAAAATGACTTCAAATTTTAACGCAGTGCAACTAAATAGTACTTCCGGTATCAATACTGAAATGAAACCTATAAAGCTCAAAAAATCAATGACTCTTCCTGATGACACTTTAGAATATTGGGGGTTTTATCTTTTAAAAGGAGCGACTGTGAATTTGAAAGTGTGTTCACATTATGAAGGTGCAAGGATATTAGTAGTGAGAGGTGAGAAGAATCTAAGAACTTGTGGTTTGATGGATGGAAGTTTTCCAAAGTTTGGGGCAAAAATGGATCGTGAATACAAGCAGGTTAAAGTAATGTTTGAGTCAGGTTTAGATCCGGAAGATGGTGTGACTAAGATTAAAGATATTGTAAACAATCCAGAATTTGAAGATAATAATTTGGGAGTTGAAGATACAAATGATGAAGAAGTTCATGCTTATACGGATTTAGCTATTAAGTTACAACAAGAATTACAGGCAGATGATGGTTTAGTTAAATTGAATAGATCAAAAAGAGATGCAGGGCATCTTTTAGATACCAAGATTGGACACGGAGGTAATGCTATCAATTTCACCGATACAAAATCAGATGAAAGTAGTGATTCCAGTTTTGAAACTAGTTTGTTGACCTGTTATAATGGTCAAATTTTATTGACTGAAGCTTTTCCACCGAGTCATTTGTGCACTGGTTTTCAGTACTTAGAAAATGGTGATCGAATGGAAACTATTCATAGCATAGTGTCCGACGGTTATTATTATTACATTTTTTATTCAGACAATGACTATGTTACAAATGATATTTTTGTTATTTTTGATATTCAGAAACCTACTCTAGTATACCCTAGTATGTCTGAAACAAAAGTTTGTACAAATAAAACTGCATGTATATTCTCATTGCCATTTTGGTCAGATGAAACAGTAATTGTTGAAGTTCCAATGAAGGAGGGAATTGTGAACGAACAAAATGATACTATTTTAATCAGTACTTGTCATCCTAGGATGTCTGTCTACATTGTTTTTCCTATTTCAATAATGATCTTGGTTCTTGGCTGTGCGTTTATTTAATTGCTCAAAATAATAATTATTTTAATTTATAAAATCTGTGATTTGATTATGAAGGGTGTATGTAATGTTACTTTTATAAGAAATTAAACCCTTTTCAACAAAACGTTATGAAGAAAAAGTTCGTTATTACTAGACGTCGAAGAGATTGTTGTGTGGACAGTAGATGATTATGATTTTTAAACTAATATGCAGTACTGTTACATTTTGCTGATTCTTATTATAAGGTTATTATCTATTTTATTCGTGTAATGATTAAAATAGAAGTTTACTAAATGTTCTTTGTTATAATTTTTGATTATTTTTAGATTTGTTGAGAATACAGATACGCAAATTTATAACATATTTTTGATCTTCACTCTATTTTCCATGCAGCTTACACAAAATCTGCTATGTAAGTCAAAAACTCATTAAAATTAAGAAGAGATTTATTAACTCAAATTATATGTGAAAGTAAAAGCTTGTAATTATATATATATAATTCATCAAATTAATTTAAACATTTAAAAATTCGTGAAGAATCACGTAGGTTCCGTTTGTTTTCTTTATATTCACAAAAGTGTTTTCTGATAGTGACTCTGAAGATATGATAGAAAACACTCCTGTTGATGTCAAAGAAGCACCACCTTTAGATTTATTACTGTTAAATTTAGATAGAATTGTGAATAACAGCAGAGTGAAATAGGGCAAATCTACTAATAAGCAACATATTATGAATCTTTGCATAACGTGAATTGAGTTGGAATGATATGCCGTCATTAAAAGGTATGTACATAAGTAAATTTTTTAAACGTTTGCATGCAATTTTTAACTAGACAGTTTAACATAATATGATCTTATTGTACGATATAACTGGTGTTCAAATAGAAAACTGGGCTGGTCATGAAATTTAAGTAGTCTAATTATTTTTACAGTGTATTCAAATAATACACAGAAATAGTGAAGGGCGATGTGGAATTCCGCATAAACCGCGATATAAAAATATAACCTATATATGGACAGAAATGAATGTTTCACTTTGGTTTATATAGAAATATTATTATTAACAATTTGCAAAATTTTAAACATAAATAAAACAAAATTAAGAAGGACACGCAGGTACACCAGACGTCTCGAATTCTAACCTAAACTACACATCAATTGACTACTTTGTTGAAAAATTTTATAAATTGTCTTGTGAAGGTTTAATCTTTTAACGCCCATTATTTGCATGTAAGTACACTCATGAAATTTAAAACTTGGACACCACAATTTCTGTAAACAAAAGTTTGCACATTGTGAAGCGGGCTTAAGGGTATCATTTACAATTCTAACAGCAGGTAGTCTCAGCAGGGGTTATCTTATAGAAGGACTGTAGAATGAATCATTACACTAAGCACGTTTTAGAAAATAGGTAATTTACGTTGCTTACTTAATTTTTTCTTTAAAGAATATATTTGAAGGTATCGCTAATTAAACACCATAGCTCGATTAATTATCGAATCAAAATTTTGTTTAGGAAATGTTTACAAAATAAAATTAGAAATAATTTTGATTTAAAAACGTCTACAAGCAATAACTTTTAAATTAAATCAAAAACTAAACATGGTTATTTGGGTTGACTGATTATTACTTATTTTTAAATAAATCTAACCTACTAATTATTGTAAGTTATTAAAAAAAATCATTAAACTCTCTATTCATAATATTTAGTCCTTACAAAATGTATATTTTATGACGTTTCATTTTTTCTGTAGTTAATATAAAAAGTGAAAATAAAAACTAAGGCAATTCTTATTGTCAACGTATATATTTAGTTTTTGACAAGAATTTATTACATAATTATAATTAAGATACCAAGTTATAGTTTAAAATTAAATGAAAACTTTTTTTTAAATAAAGGTATTACTATATAAATAAATATAAGAAATCAATAATGGGTGTGACCTCCATTATTATTGATACATTCTTGGAGGCGTCTGCTCATAATATAATTAATATTAATCGTTTCCCATGCGGTATCAATGGCTGCAATTAGTGCATTACGGTTTACTGGTATAAAATTTGGCCCTTGTTGTCTTCGGATAACAGCAAGTATTCGAGCCCAAACATTTTCGATAATGTTAAAATCTGGGCTTTTGCTGGCCAGGGTAACAGCTCCAAGTTATTTTCTCGTATCCAATTGCGCACCACCCGCGAAATATGAATAGGAGCGTTGTTTAACAACAAAAATACATTATGAAAATGTTAATTCAACAGATCCCGAACTATTTTTGGAGAAAGTATAGTGAAATAAGAATACTTACTTGTTGGAAAATATAATCTTCGTCTGGATAAAACACTTCGACTGAAGGTTTCATAATAGTTTCAAAATATCTAAATACGCAGCAGAATCAAGACGTCCATCGATAGCCCAACAAACTCCTGGACCCGGCGCGCTAACCCAACCCCACACATTCACAGAAAATAACCACTTCGTTTTTAGGACATATGTGATTATTTTCGTAACGAGTTCCTTCCATTCTAAAAACTTTTAGTGGTCCATCGTTGCGGCTATTGAACGTTTTTTCGTCGCTAAAAATCACTCGATTCCAAAATTCCAAAGGTTCGTTCACATATCGCCTTGCAAATTCCAGACGACGTCTCATATTTTCGTCACTGAGAACTTCTTTCGCAGCAGCATTATACTTCTTTATTCCCATCTCCTTTAATCTTTTTGTGCAGTTATACGGCATCCGGAAAAATGTGTATCTGCTATAGCCCTGGAGTATGTAGCAAATGGTTGTTCTGTTACGTAATGAAACAACTCGAGATCTTGAGCACGTGTAGATACTTTAGGTCTACCACTATATCTAACATACGTAAAATTTCACGCACGCTACGGCCCGCCGCTAATTCCGAAACAATCTGCGCTTTCAAATCAGCACCGAGATGAAGTGGCATTTTCACAACACTTGAAATTTTAAACTAAAATGGAATTTACATTTCTTACTTTATTTATTGGTTCACACTACCCCTTCTCAAACAGTAGGTAATTGTTTATTTATTACATACTAAGGAAGTAAATTAAACAAGCAAGGATATTCTATTGTTATTGAAACTTATTCATAAAGTAAAAGCCATTTCCTTATAATGCTAATGGACAGGATTTTCTTTTAAGTATTAAGATTACAATAGAGGACTTATAAACTTTCGAAAATATCTAATTATAAATATTTACACTGCAATTGCGTTTTTTCCTTAATAATTTCTTAGCAATAAACAAACAATGAACAACAAACCGAGCAACAAACATAACAACGAACCGAAAGTCAAACAGAACGACAAACGATCTTTTATGATTTCCACAATCCGAACAACAAACGGAACGTTTGTGCTGTTCCCATAATTATTTTCAGTAGTTTTCAGTTCATATATATTTATTATTGAGAAGAGAAAATTGCGGAAAACAAGAAGATAGTGCCAACCAAATTTTTACGCACAAAGAAGAGTAAAAATTATAATTTACTTCGCTTTTTTTTATTTTGGAAATTTCCCGCCCAAATGATGCTAATAGGGACATCATTTTTTCTTGCATTCTTAAACACTGATTAATTTAAAACATTTTTCTTCTGTCAACTCCATAATATTACCTAAAACACAACAAACCCACAAAAGGGAGGACAAAAATAAATAATTTAATTCTCCCGCATAAGTTTGTTCGCCGTTTTGTTTAGATTCGTCCAAACCTGCAAACGCATTCGCGCGCATTTTCTTTGATGTCGGAGAAAAACCGACAAGTTGCGGGAACGCCGCAAACCGTTCGTGGAACAATCAGGACTTGCGAATCTGTTCTAAAATTCGTACGTAGCACCGTCCAAATTAATGTTCCGATTGCCGTTCGGTTCGTTGTTCTGTTTGTTCCTCGGTTTGTTGTTCAGGTGTGTACGAAGCTTTACAATAAGCATATTAATATGAACTATATCTTATGAAAGGAGAGTTATGTAACTATAATTAACGACTTAACGTTACGTTAGTAGATTCCATTTACTATTTACACATATTTTCTTGGAACATTCGAACTTGGATCTGTTACCCTGGCCAGCAAAAAGCCCAGATTTTAACATTATCGAAAATGTTTGGGCTCGAATACTTGCTGTTATCCGAAGACAACAAGGGCCAAATTTTATACCAGTAAACCGTAATGCACTAATTGCAGCCATTGATACCGCATGGGAAACGATTAATATTAATTATATTGATACCTTGATAGCGTCAATGAGCAGACGCCTCCAAGAATGTATCAATAATAATGGAGGTCACACCCATTATTGATTTCTTATATTTATTTATATAGTAATACCTTTATTTAAAAAAAAACGTTTTCATTTAATTTTAAACTATAACTTGGTATCTTAATTATAATTATGTAATAAATTCTTGTCAAAAACTAAATATATACGTTGACAATAAGAATTGCCTTAGTTTTTATTTTCACTTTTTATATTAACTACAGAAAAAATGAAACGTCATAAAATATACATTTTGTAAGGACTAAATATTATGAATAGAGAGTTTAATGATTTTTTTAATAACTTACAATAATTAGTAGGTTAGATTTATTTAAAAATAAGTAATAATCAGTCAACCCAAATAACCATGTTTAGTTTTTGATTTAATTTAAAAGTTATTGCTTGTAGACGTTTTTAAATCAAAATTATTTCTAATTTTATTTTGTAAACATTTCCTAAACAAAATTTTGATTCGATAATTAATCGAGCTATGGTGTTTAATTAGCGATACCTTCAAATATATTCTTTAAAGAAAAAAATTAAGTAAGCAACGTAAATTACCTATTTTCTAAAACGTGCTTAGTGTAATGATTCATTCTACAGTCCTTCTATAAGATAACCCCTGCTGAGAGACTACCTGCTGTTAGAATTGTAAATGATACCCTTAAGCCCGCTTCACAATGTGTAAACTTTTGTTTACAGAAATTGTGGTGTCCAAGTTTTAAATTTCATTAGTGTACGTACATGTCTTATTATTGATATTTAGTTAAAAAATTTGCAAAATTTTATAAACTCTACATATTTCTCCTAGCTGCAATTTATAACATAGAAGAAAGTGAAACTTTCCCAGTCTCAAATACAGTTCCTAAAATTGTTAGCACCAAAGAAAAAAGTAATTGAAATAAAAAATCTTCTGCTGAACTTGGTTAGCTGATGGTTACCATTGCTATTATAGTTCCATTATACACACTAACAGAGTAGTGGATGGTTCACCATTACCGACCTTAGTGATATGATTCAGGTTCTATCAATTGATTGGTTGAAAAATTTCCAAAAACAAGTTCGATCAGATAAGAATATCTAGTACTGTTCATAGAATAGAATAAAATATATTTTTTCAATAACACATACACTTTATAAATATTGTACAATATGCATCCCACCATTGGAAAGAAAATTTGAAACATTTATTAAACATCCCGCTTCATAATAGTCACATCATATTTTAAGCCATTGAAAATTTTTTATGCAGATGCATGGACCGTTTGGCTAAGAAATAACCCGAGACGACAAATAACACATTTTCAACTAGCCCGTTTAATTGGTCATAACCATGAGCAGAATGGAGAAAAGGATCAAATTTTTGGAAACATTTGTGGAATCTATCCAATGAATAAGAACGTATTTACTGAACAGGACAGATGAGTAAGCAGTTAAATAAGACGATCCTTGAATTATTATAACTAACTATGGGTTGGACAAAATAACATCCTCGAATCGCCTACTGTAAGTTTGTAAGAGGTTGTACAATATCAAACAAACATTGACAACAGCTGTTTAGTCCTTTTGGGACTCTTCAGGAGTGAGGGAACTCGAACGCAAGTTTACTATTGTACAAATGCTATTGTATAACCGCTATAACGAAATTACAGCAGGCGATTCGACATTGTTTTTTTTGCCAACACATAGTTAGCTATGGATCGACTTAGGTAACTGCTTACACATCTTGCTACAAAGTTTGCTTTAATGTAAATGCATTTTCGGACGTGTTCCGTTAACACGAGTCCACACTATATGTCGCAGCACTTATTGGTCGAATAATTATAAAAACAACACAACATTGAAAAAAATAAAGCAAAGAATATAAAAAAGCTTGTGAAATTGTCCCTGTCCTGCTGTAAAAAAGAATATATTTAATCGCCAATTGAAAGCTCCATCGAATGTGGTAGGTATTCTAATTAGTGCATAAACAGTGTAAGTAAATCCTGAAAATACAGACATTTTCATTTACGATGTTAGTGTTTATTAAATACTTAGTCATTTTGAAACTTTGCCCCATGGTACCTGGAATTTTAATTGAGTCATCTATTTTCTCCAGTGGCATAACATTATCATACGTTTCAAATAGAAATTTTCAAATTTCGAATCCTTTGTTTCATCAAATAAATTAAATATATCATAGTATATGAAAACTTAATAAAAACTTCAAATAAAAAATTGGGCTGGGTTGGTCTTGGAATTTTCTTTAGGATTTGGTTATTTTTTAACAAAGTAGTCAGCTGATGTAAAATTTAGATTATAATTCAAGGTTTGTGCGAAACTAAACAAAACATTCATTTCTGTCAATTTTTAAGTTATATCATTGAGTTAAAAGTTCTTTTTTACTCAATGGTTATATTTATATCACATTTTAATACGATAATATTAACAATTCCACGCTACCACGCGTTATTTTGCTGTACCCAATTTTTTATTTGTACACTCTTAAGAACAAGAAGGTGTAGTATTCGCACAAATACTAAAATACTATTTACGCAGTTGTACGCCAATAATTTTATCTGGTATCTAAAGTCAGTTTTAAAAATATTTTGTTCTACTTCCGTTTGTAAATTATATTTTTACACACCAATAAAAAAGTGTGAAGTGCGATGTCTTTACACCGGTGCGTGAAGTAGGGGAGCGTTGGGTAAAACCGGGTGGTCGATTAAAACCGGGTATCATAGGTTTCACTTTGGAGGTAGTGCCATCTGGCAAATAATAGCCAAGCTACTTCAGTACACCGAATTATGTTTGCTGTCAGAGCGAGAGTGTTCTGCAGATTCAGTGTGTGACAGTTATCCGTGTCTGTTCATTTCTGTCATTAGAACTACGACAAAGAGTGGCAAATTGTGAGCTGTTAACGTTGTTACCAATCATTGAATTCAATAGGTAAGGAATTTTTTCATAGGCGTAGTATATTAGCTAGGTGTTACCATAACTTTTGCCTTGAGTCTGTCATATTTAAAAATTTCACATCTTGTTTTGCTTCTCAACTCACAGGCGACTAAGAACGGGTGGAGTGTGGGATGCTAAAATTGGGTACCCGGTTTTAAGCAACCATCTAGCTATTTGATATTAGAAATCATATTAAGGTTTAGGCACTATAATTTTAGGCATAATTCATTCTAAACAATCATTTATTGTTTTGGATGAGCTGATATTGCGGCACAATGCCAAAATATGTGAGGAAAACAATACGTCAATCGTGGAGTGTAGACAGCATGAAGGGAGGAATTACTGAAGTAACTGAAGGTAGAATGGGATATCTAAAAGCGTTTTGATCTTTTGGAGTTCCACAGTCAATCATGGAAAACCGTGTAAAAAAGGCAAAAAGTGGAAATTCTATTGAAGAAGCATCACAGAAGGGTAACTCTATAATAAACTGATTCAATGGAAAGAGGTTATTATTTTTATTTGCAGGTTTGTAAAGATACAAACCAGTATTTACTGCTACTCAAGAAGATGAGATGAGATGAATGCCTTCCACATTTTAACGATGGAGAGTATAGGTTATTTGGTTTTACTCTGACAGACCTTCGTATTCTAGCCTTTGAACGAGCGAAACAAAATAAATTATCTCACACATTCAAGAAAGAAAAGAGCTGGAAAATCATGGCTTTATGCATTTGTAAATAGGCATCCACGTCTAAGGTTGAGGACACCAGAAGCTACATCTATTGGGCGTACAATTGGTTTCAATCAAATTTCCGTGCAAAAATTCTTCACGTTGTTAACCGAAGTATATGAAAAATATAAATTTCCATCAGAGTGCATCTGGAATGTCGACAAAACTGGAATCACAACAATCTAAGGTGATTAGCTTAAGGAGAAAGAGACAAGTTGGAGCGCTAGTTTCTGCGGAGAAGGGTGTTCTTGTAACAGAGGAGACTTGCATGAATGCAGTTGGTGACTTTATGCCCCCCATGTTCATTTTCCCGTACAAACAAGAGAAGATTGAATTGTTAGACAATGCTCCCCCAAAAAGACATTTTCGAAGATTCCTGATAAAATCTATCCTTTCTGCTAAAAACCAGTTATATTGTTGCTCGACGGCCATGCCACACACACACACCATAAAACATTAAATTAATCAACTTAGCTCTTGAAAGAAATGTTGTGTTGCTGTGCTTTCCCCCGCACTGCACTCATAGAATGCAGCCATTAGATGGGTATTTATGGATCCGTTGAGAACATATTATGGAGAAGAAGCAAGGAAATGGCTGCGTGATTATCCTGATCGATGTATTACAGTATGCCAGATTGAAAAGCTATTCGTGGTTGCTTTTATGAAAGCCGCAAGTACTTATTGAAACTACTGTTAATGGCTTCAGAAAAACTGGGATATGCCCACTAAACCCAGAGTAGATGTTTGCTCCTTTCGAGACAATAGAGAGCTCTATCAGTAATCAGAATACCTCTGTGTGAAAAACTACCTCCTGCGTTGGTGAATATTATAAATCTCTTTACAATTTGGTCACTTTCGGCCAAACTATATCAACACCATCAACTAAATATCCGATTTTACTCCACTCTTCCCTACAATGCTATTTTTTGAAATTTATTTCGCGCATTGCCGCCATAAAAACTAATACACTTTCCGACATACTAAAACAATTTGTAGATGGTTGTGCTTTAACAACAATTTTTTTTGCCGTGTGAAACGTCAAACTCATCATGAATTTACTTACAGAAATTGTATGTTTATGTGTATAGTGTGCAACACGTGCGTGAACACTTGAAACACAACAAACTAGTTGATGCGTGAACTTCAATTTCTAATGCCGATGTATGAAGTACAATATGAGATTTATGTCATGTACAGCCGTCATACAATGGCACATTGTTCGGCACAGTAGAACAATTTTTTATGGCACGTGAAACGTCAAACTCAAAAATTAATTTTAATCAACATTACGATCGGTGACATACAAGATGTAAACTCTGTGTTGATTGTGAAAATTCAGAATTTAAAAACTCATTGTGAAGCATATTGAGGTATCGTACTAGGCGCCTTACGCTTCAAGTTAGGTAGGTTATATTCTCAACATCTTATAAAAATCTTTATAAACAAGCGTTTTGTGCAGAAATCCACATTGTTCTGATACGTAGAAAAGTGTAGAAGAGTACCGAAAGTGTGCGGCGATATAAAACATTGCCCAAAAAATAAAATAAACGTCTAAGACCGTTGCAACTTAATTATTTTTATACAAAGAAAATGAAAAAACCGATTAGTTGTAGGAAAAAAATCAACGTTTAAGAAAGAAGAAAAATTGCATCGCGAAGCAATTTTAAAATCAAATTATAAGTTTCAGTAACGGCCAACAATTATTAAAAATATGTAACTGGTAAGTCATAAATACGAACGCTACCTGTTATCTACTACTATTCCTACGTCGGTACAAAACGGGGTACTGCGCGCGCACGCTATTTTTAAGAGAATATGAAAATTTTATTTCCAAAAAAAATAGTTCAAACAAAAGTTATAGACAATAAAATCGATATTTTGTACTACAATAAACTATGCTACCAGTTACTTTTCTAGTGCTCTCTGAGGATTTCTTTGCCAACTTTAATAAAACTCCCTCGCTGCAAATGTCATTTGTTTATTAGGTGGGGCAAAACCCACGGGTACAGTTACACTCCTTACACTCATCCCGGTTTGATCCGATTTTTTCCTACCTATATTTATTTATTTATTTTAATACACCTATGAAACAGAAATGTGCTATGCATGGATGAGGAAATAGACAGATAACACAAAAACTTACATTATACATTTTACAACACTCAAATACAGACAAAACTCGTATATACTTAAACACTAACGATGCATAAAAACTTTGTTAATATCACTTGGAAGAGCACTTCAACAAACTCTGAGAAAGTTTGCAGAACTTTTTTCTTGAACTCCCTGTATTTGGGTCGTGATAATTTTATTAGATAGAATCAGATTTCCAGTGGCTTTCTCACTAATGAGAATCTTGAAAACATAGAAGATGATCCTAATTAGATAGACGAATCACCTGCTAAACGAAAAAGAAGGTCAATCTTGCGTGACAAAATTCAAGAGTGGCTAGAACTGTTACAAAAGTCCCTAGCCATTACTACAAGTCCTTATCAAAAAAAAGTAATGTAGAATCTACTTTCAGGTCTATTTGCCATATGTACTCTGTTTACGAAGAATGGTGCCGAGAAAATGAGTATAAGTCTGGGTCTAGGAAGCTTTTTACCAGCGTTTTAAAAGAGAAAAGCATAGCAATTCATCAGCACAGGAAAAACCAATGTGATCTGTGCTGCGGTCAAGAGCTAGGGCTTGTAGATGAGAATACATTCCAGAAACATATTAAAATGAACAATAAAGCTAGAGTTGCTAAACGCGTGCTAGCACTCAGAAACTGGTACTTACAATGGGTATGCAGAGTGTACTTCTAAGTCTAAAAACTTTAGCATCAAAGATGTACTATAAGCATAATTTTATCATATACGCGATAAATGATGGCAATGTTACTTTGTTTGTGTGGCATGAGGTTAATGGTGGTGTAACCAGCAACGAATTCGCTTCCTGCCTAAATTCATTTTATTTCAAATTTGAACGAAGGCTATAAGCACATTACTTTAATTTCAATTAGATGTAACTACCAAAATCAAAATAAAGTTTTGGCCTCTGTTTTAAGTGATATTGATAAATCGAAGGATATCATTATTGAACAATTATATCTCGAAACAGGACATACTATGATGCAAGCAGATTCGGTTTATTCAACTCTTGAACACTACTTTAAGCTTCTTACTAATTCACCAACTGATAATATATCCCGTATTGAGAGCAGCAAGACCAAAGAAACCCTACAATGTTATTCCATTAGATTACACCTTTTTCTTTGATTATGAAAATCTTCCAAGTACAATGTCTTCACTGAGACCAGGTAAAAAAGTAGGGGACCCTGTTGTCACTAATATACGTGGTCTGAAATACTTATCTAATGAAGAGGTAGAGTTTCGACTCGGTCATAATGATCGGTGGAAAATTCTACCGCAAAGAAGAAAATATTGTAATAAAAAGCCAAAACCCTTGTATTCTTCCCTACTTCCCATCACAAAAAGCAAGTATAACCACCTCATGGAGTTGAAGTCATCACCATTCATTTTACGACAAGTTACCGTTCGTACCGGATAAAAAGAAAAGAAGAAATAATTTGTACATGTTATTCGATTTGTTTTTTGGTTTATATTGTTAAGAAACATCTTTATCTAAGAAAAACCTTCAGTTAGTTTTAAATAACTACTAAGTACTACTAAGTACAATATTATTTGAGGCATGCACAAAATTTGCCGCTGCATTTTCTGAAATTCTTTAAATCAGCATAAATACATGCTTTTGTACCACAGTAATATCTGCCATGTTACACATTTGAACAGTCAATACCTGTCAAGTGTCGGAATAAACTATTTTTGTCGGAAATTGTTTTTAAAATGCTACATATCAATTGTTTATAATCACAAAACTGAACAAAGATATTCAAGAAACAACAAGAATAAATAGCACAACAGTTAAGACTGCCGCATAAAAAATTAACTGGCTTTTTCGTCTCCTGTAAAATTTGGTTTTCAGCACATGGCAGATGTTATACGCGCAACGACGATATTTCCATTCTGATACTGAATAAAGACTCTTGAATTAATTTGACCAATATTTAGTGAATGAAGATTTATATGGTTTCGAAATTTCTTAAAAAAATTTGAAAAATATGAAACAAACGTGATATATATGTGTTTGTTTTAGGTATTTTAATGAGAAATGTGTTTGCAGAATCTTTGACATTATTAACTGTCAAATCTTTCAATTAGTGGGTGCGACAAACTCTAGAGATGCCAAAAATCAAATCAACCTAATTATTTCTACTAAATATTAACATGTAGAAACGTACATGATTACCTTATCTTAGTCGATAAATATTTTGAATCATCTGCATTTGTTAAGAACTTAGAACGTATTAGTTTTTTGGGCAGTAAATGTTCTAGACTTCTTATTTTCAAAACTACTTTTTTTGGTTTCAGGACAGACCGTAACTTAACATCGAAGTCGATGCCTACAAAGTTTCCAATAATTTTGCAAAATTTTTAAACACAGTTTTCAAAAATGAATGAACTTGGTTATCTCTCTACCTCTACCTTTACTTTTCATTAAATGAGGTTAAATTTCTTGGTATCTTCTTTGTTTTTTTCAGGTAATAAAGTCAACAAATGCTTCCTCTGCTTTTATTCCTAGTGGAGTATTTAGAACATCGAAATAACTTTTTGTATCAAAATTTATAGAGAAACCGCTAAGAAACTCAAACTGAGGCGATTTAGTAATGTCAGCGATATAGTGAAGATATTGCTGAAAATCAGTAGGTTATTTTCTCTCATTAAGTCGAAAATCATGTTTATAAAAATAGTTATTTTTGTATTAAGGGTTTTTTCAGCATGAATTTTTTGAGTTTAAGAATGTTGGGTTTTAAAAAAAATGCATTCGAAAAATCAAAAACCGCTTTGCGACCGTAATACAAACAACGATTTTTCTACAATTACAGACTTTAATTGAAAATTTAAGTTAGATATAATTTACGGCGCTACGGTTATCTCTCTCCATTAATTAAGGGGCCGGTATTTGGGCCCACGACGGGAATGTTCAACCGCGAAGGATCGTTTTACGCTCTAGTTAAAAAAATAATTTTTTTCACAGTGAATAAAAATTATGACCATTTAACCACGTGAGAATAATTGAAGTTGCAACAAGTGGAAAGGGCAGGGGGTTTTAAATTAAATAGTGCTAAATTTTGCACATACCCAATTGTTTTAATTAAATGGATGCAAGCAGATCCAACATGGTAGTCGAGGTTTATAAAAATTAATCGGATTTACTTGAAAATTGTTATGTGAAAGGTTATAGAAAATTAATGAACATCTGTAATCAGCGACCCCAAAAACCCTTGAGTAACAATTTTCAAGTAAATCTGATTAATTTTTAAGGACCTCCGTAATGTGTTTCCTTTCTCTTGCACCCCTTGACATAAACTCACCCCCTGCTTTAAGGGGGCATGCAATCACTTTGGCTTTGGGCTCATTTTAAAGAGCAAAGATCAATTGTCAATTTTTGACAATAGCGATCGTTCTAGCACGTCAGTGTTTAGCTCTACAATTTTCAAAAATGGCTAAAAACGCTATTTTTAGGGGTTTCGACCCCCTTTTTCTCAAAAACCTGACGTGATGGAAAGTTTTTGAACCCAGACTCGTGTTCAGCGCGCAAAATACCTTCGAAAACACCTGAAGCCTACTTATTTGCAAAACCCATGCAGGGCTGTGTAATCAATATAAAATATCTATAAATAGGTTAATTTCTTTTCAGCAAATCCATATCGCTTTACTTTAAGTATATATCAGTTCCTCTGATCATATTTAAATTTAAAAATGTTTTACATTTTGGCTTCATTACGGCTTCAATTAGCATCTTCTAACTGCGTTATAGTAGTATACCATTTTTCTGGATATGAAAAACTTGGCATTTAGTTTAATTTTCAATACTAAGATAAGTGTTTTCCTATACGCCAACATCAAATAATTTCCAAATCATTTAATAGTTTCTTGAAATAATATGTAATTTATAACAAATTATAAACCTAATCTAGTTACAATTTCATCAGTACACTTATTTTAATCTTGCGAATTATTCTAAAAATAAATTAAAATTATTATTAGAACAAAATATTTAGCGCCATCTGTTAACCAAGATAAAAATCATTGCTTTGTTTCACTATAGCGAAGAAAAAGTTTTGACTCACTAGTGATTCAATTGCGATCTATTTTTGGTGAGCAAAACACATCAAAATTTGTATTTGAAATTATTTTATTGAAATAATAAAGCAATCAATTAAATCGTTTTTGATGGATTGCCTTAGTATCGTTTCCATAACGACAAATAACAAAACAAAAAAATTTAAATTAGCGCAAGCGAAAGTGTGAGCGAAAGGAAATGAACAAAAGTGGAACCTTCACCAACTAGAAACCTAGGATACCTACCACTTTCTAAGAAGGTATCAAACAAAACATACCATTTAAATAAAGGAGATATGATTCAAGTATCTGCGGTAATTATTTGTGGGATTCTAAAAAACTTTAATTAAAACCCGCATTTTTTATGTTTCTATTATAAAAAAAAATTGAAAATATTAAAAAAAAACTAAAAATGCCATTTTTACGAATCCTACATTTAATTTAAATCAGAGAGGAAGTGGATGAATGTATTCAACTGGGACAGGCTATCAGAGCAAATAAAGATAATCAAACTACTGAGATGACAAGGAGAGTAGGAAGATTAGGCAGTGTTTGGAAAGATGCCATACGCCCTTAAAAACCCAAGATTTCCTTACATCTAAGAACCAGAGTCTATGATTTATTTAACCTACCGGTCCTTGAATATGGAGCGCAAACGTGGATCTTCATAAAAGCAAACAAAGAGAAGATTAAAAAACGGAAAGAGCTATGAAGAAGCAAATAAATAGGAAAATCCTTTAAGATATGAAATGAAATGAGTGGATACAAAACAAAGCAAAAGCCGGAGTCATCGAAAGAGGAGCAAGTTTAAACAACACACCAATCGCTAGATGGGCTCTTACCATGGAAAAAGAGCAAGAAGTATCTTTACATTTCACAAATTCGATCACTTCCTGAAAAAAAACCAAAAAATATTTCAACAGAAGCTTTACAACTTCTAAATTCAGGTGTTTCTTCATCATCCACATCTTAGGTACGATCTGTTGAACCATCTATTACATCATTGTCAGATGATTCTACTTCAGAAGAAGGCACAAGTTCACCGAAGAAAAATAGATTTGTTGGTTTTAAAACAGTGTTCGATGTAATGTGATTTCATTTTATTGCTTACGATTTAAGAAAAAGTAGAGATTTTTTAACTTATCGCGTATCCCTGAAGATCTTGAATTTTTCTACGAAAACCTAGAAAGTTATGAGAAAGTGTGTATCCATTCATCATCTTCGTAGACTTGTTTTCCTACTATTGATATTATTATTATTTATAAGATTGAGCCGGGACCACCGGTAATCATCTTCATCTTTTCTCCTAAATTTTATTGTGAAACTCAAGGGTTCCTCGCTCCAAGGGTCCAAAGTCTCCACAGCGAACGGCACAAAAAGAAAGTTTTGATTCATCACATTCTTGTATTTATTTATCTGTCAAGGGTATGCTTACGACATTGTTATATTTGCACAAGGCAAGTATGAGAACATCGGTAGGTTTCCTTATTAAAAGGCCTTCTATAGGAGTGGGATTATATCATAAAGAACTGGTTATTCTGTTTCGTCGACGTTTCGGCAACTGAACTGTGTTGCTTTCATCAGGACGTAAAATACTGTTCTTTAATTTAAAAAAAAATAACGATTAAAGAACAGTATTTTACGTTCTGATGAAGGCAACACAGTTCAGTTGTCGAAACGTCGGCGAAACAGAATAACCAGTTGTTCATGATATAATCCCACTCCTATAGAAGGCCTTTTAATAAGGAACCCTACCAATATGAGAACATCCTTTGTGACATAGTACAGGCAGGACTAGAATTGGCAGAGAGATGGTGCAGGTCCGCTGGTCTGGGAATTAACCCCAGTAAAACTATGCTGGTAACCTTCATCCGAAGATTGAAACTCGACGGTCTTAAGCCACTCCAGGTTGGTGGGACGGTCGTTGGCTTTAGTAACTCGGTCAAATACCTAGGTATCACACTAGAAAAGAGACTGAATTGGAAGGAACACCTGGTGAATGTTACCAACAAAGCCACCAGGACACAGTTAATATGCAATAGACTTGCAGGTAAAAAATGGGGCTGCAAGCCTGAAATACTGCGATGGATGTATTGCATGATGGTTCACCTATCATTACGTATGGTGCAGTCGTCAGGTGGCGAAAACTCTCTGAGACCGCCAGGAAGAGACTTGATAGAGTGCAGAAACTCGCGTGCATATGCATCACGGGAGCAATGCGTACCTGCCTTACTGCAGGCATTGAGCATCTTTTGGGGCTGACCCCTCTCCATCTTGTTATTGAGAGGGAGGTCAGGCTGGCTTTTTTGCGCTTTGAAAGATTGGAAATGGATGGCGGTCCGAGGTTCAATCACCCGGACAGGACCTACTCAATAGGCGATATCCCCTACTTCTCTCTCACAGAGACGATATAAACAGGGATTTTCTATTTGAAGAACAAATTTCTGATACCAGGAAAAGTCGGTTTCGTACGGACACTGCCAAATAAATGATAATATTTTAACAACCGACAACGATACGAAATTAAAATAATTCTCACAAATAAAATGAACAATGTGAAAACGTTTTTCTCTCTTGTTAAATTGTGCTGGTGTTAATAGTTCGATTACAAAAAAATTAAAATCATATCTCTGCAAGGCGCATCTATACGCTTAGAAATTCAAGTAGATATTATTTTAATTTTTTTCTGATTAAACTAACAACATTAGCGCAATTTAACAAGAAAGAAGAAAGTTTTCAAATTGTTCGTTTTATTTGACAGAATTATTTTGGTTTCGTATCGTTGACGGTTGTTAAAATATTATCATTTATTTGACAGTCCCCGTATGAAAGCGACTTTTCCTGGCATCAGAAATTTTTCCACATTACACAGAAAAACGTCTTCGGAAACAGACAACCAGCATACGAAAGCGGAAGAAAATCCGTCGAACCGTTTTCCCAATATACAATATTTTTTTGGAAAGTTTGACGCCCTCTGGTGCACTTTTGGTTATAGGTAAATTAGTGTCAAACGATCTATTTTTGAGCCAGAGAACCTCTGGTAAAGCCATGTACACACCTTTCAGAAACACCCTGTATGTGTAGGAGCTAGTGCATCCCAAGCGACAGTTTCACCTCGAGACCATTGGAACTAGAATCATTCCGTCAAGACGTTTTTCATCGTCTCTAGAGATACCGACTCATTCCAAAGTCGAGGGGAATTGGGCTGTCAGCAATGCGCGTTAAAGTCATTTAGTAGAAAATGTCTACAGGCGCAGCCAACACTGCGTTTGCAAGATAACCCATGGCGTCCAGACTTGTCGACAAGGGTTCCATATACTCCCAACGGTGGAGGGTGAGAGATATACGGAAAGCTGCATCATCAGGTTTTTGCAACTCCGACTTCACTGTGCGTTGTATAAAAAAACAGAATATTTTGAAATAAAAAATTATAATCATTTAATTACATCCTAATCCATAAACCGAAAAAAGTGCCAAGAGCTCTATTAATTCTTGTCACGTCAACATTGTCTAAACTATAATATTTTGAAAAATGTTTTATTCGATTAAATATTTATTGCCTTTGTATGCATTTCGATAAATTTCAAGTAATTTTTGATTAAGTTTGTTTTAGGAAATTATTTGTCGTATTTTAATTTTTTAATTGTTGGCAAAAATAATATGACATTTAAAAATAATTGAATCGCAAATTAAAATTTACCCGAAAAAAATTCAAGTGTCAAAAATTTTATATATTTTCATTTGAATTTTCCCGCAATCATACATTACATCTGAAGGCTATTCCGTAACCGCCAATACTCCGCTCAAGAAGTGTTACTTTTTCTAAATTTTTTGCAAAGATTTTACAAACATCAAAGCCATTCATATTACAATAAACAATTAATTCAAATTGTACTATAATATATTCGAATATAAAGTTATTCGATTTATAAAGGAAAATTAAGAACGGGCGTAGGAATATAACACCTTGCGGCGATTAGTAGAAGTCTTTTCCGTTCAGCTAACAGTAGTGAAAATGTCGTATGCATCAGAGACACGGTAAGTTTACTGTTTTTTATTAAATTTAACGCGAGTTTCTTCATAATGCATGGATGAAATTGTAAATGCAATTAACCATTATCTATTAGGTTATATTTTAAGTATAGTTCGTGTATACTTAATTAATAAATTCTCTTACTTTTCGGCGAGATTTCCCACGATTCCTTGCCAACATGGCGAGAAGTTCGATACCGTGAAATATTTAAATTTAGACAGCCTTAAACGAAGCAAAACACGTCGGGATTACTTTTTCTTGTTTGGACGTACAACCTAAAAATAGTTCTAATCCATTTTTGTAGTTACAAATGTCTCTGGGTAATGCGAATTACATTATGAATTGATGGATCCCATCGAATTCTACCAAATCCACGTGAAATTCCGTGTGTAATTGGCGGAATTTTTAAGAATCCTAGTTTTTAAAACACTCTCTCTATATATATTTTTAAGAATTTACTAACCACCAATGTTAATTTTTGCTAGAACTTGAACTGAGAAGCTAAGATAACCTTACTGTTGTACCATATCTTACATGAGATCGTTTTTAGAAAATTCTAATGACCTTTACTTTCTTTGTTCTTAGAAGGAGGAGGGACTCGGCAGACAAAAAAATGGTCCCGCTTCCCAAAAAGATAGTCAAAATTATGATGGCCCACCGGGGAATTGGACCCCCGACGGTGTCCTTCGAATCCAATGGGAAGAAGTTGTCGACAATTTTTGACGACACTTGAACTTAAAGGAAGAATTGCTTAGGAGGAATTTATGCTTATGGTTTTGAAAAACCTTCAGCTATACAACAACGGGCTATTATGCCATGTGTTAAGGGACACGATGTGATTGCGCAGGCGCAGTCTGGTACCGGTAAAACAGCAACATTCTCAATCTCAATTTTACAGCAAATCGATACATCAATTAGGGATTGTCAAGCATTAATATTAGCTCCAACTCGTGAATTGGCACAACAAATTCAAAAAGTTGTTATCGCTTTAGGAGATTTTATGTCTGCACAATGTCACGCTTGCATAGGAGGTACAAATGTTCGTGAAGATATGAGAAAATTAGAAACGGGTATGCATGTTGTGGTTGGAACACCAGGTCGTGTGTACGACATGATTAGTCGGAGAGCCCTTCGAACTAACTGTATTAAAATGTTTGTGCTTGACGAAGCTGATGAGATGTTGTCTCGTGGATTCAAAGATCAAATTCACGACGTCTTCAAAATGTTAAATGTAGATGTACAGGTTATATTGCTATCAGCGACAATGCCTAATGATGTATTGGATGTTACAAAATCGTTTATGAGGAACCCCGTCCAAATTTTAGTTAAGAAGGAAGAACTAACGTTGGAAGGTATTAAGCAATTCTTTGTGTATGTGGAAAGGGAAGAGTGGAAATTAGAAACTTTGTGCGATTTATATGATACCCTTTCTATCACTCAAACCGTAATATTTTGTAATACACGTCGTAAAGTAGATATTCTTACTGAAAATATGCATAAGCGTGACTTCACTGTTTCTGCCATGCACGGTGACATGGAACAAAGGGAACGTGATGTTATTATGAGACAATTCCGTTCTGGATCGTCGCGTGTTTTAATTACTACTGACTTGTTGGCACGAGGAATTGATGTTCAGCAAGTATCCCTTGTAATAAACTATGATTTACCTTCAAATCGAGAAAATTATATTCACAGGTATGTTTTTTTATTAAATTAAAGATTTCGTGTATATTTTTTTTATAAATATTAATATTGACATCGTAAGAAATTTGTTCTTTCAATTTATTACTTCTTGATAAGTAATTTTTAACTAATTGTTTTTCTATATATACCAGTTCTCCTTGAATATTAACTAAATGTAATAGTAGAATTTAAGGTAACATAGCCCTAGTTGGCCGTGCAAAATTTCTTTTTTTTTTTTTTTCACTAGTGTAATAAGAAGCTGACCTTTTCTTTTGTTTGTAATATTGCTGCTGGCAGTTTTCCAGCAGTCTCAGCATTTTGTAAACTTCTAATCACCTCCTGTGAATTCCACATTTTATTACTTTTCAAATTTGAATGCATAATGTATAGACGTTTATGTAATTTATAAATTTCAGGATTGGACGTGGTGGCCGTTTTGGTCGTAAGGGGGTTGCCATTAACTTCGTTACCGAAGATGATAAACGTATATTAAAGGATATAGAGCAGTTTTACAACACACACATAGATGAAATGCCGATGAATGTGGCGGATCTCATCTAAAATGTTAAACTGCTGTGTCCGACGTTGCCTAGAGTTTGTTATGGTGTGAGTATTAGGTGTTTCGTGCTCCGATTGCGTCTTAAAGCGAATATTGTGCGCCATCACGTTTCTTTAGGATAGCGCCGTGTCTCAGCGCTGTGAGGTCTCTCGTGACCTTCTTTATAAACTATTCAGTGTGTCAGTTTTTATATTTATCATTTTTTTGAATTTATTCAGTTATTGGTTTTGTATTAACGTTGTAATTATCTCTAGAATTAGTATATAAATAGTATAATTTAAGTACGTGACCGTGATACTGTATGTGCTGCAGTTCAATATTTTTTTGTACGCTTCGATTTAGGGGCGGCAGCCTTCAAATTTGTTAATTTGGGGGTTGCCGCCCCTTTTTGTAATTTTGTCTCTTTGAGGGTTTAGTTGGCTTCTGGAAAGGTTGTAACTAAAAAAATGTAAGAACATTTTAGACATTTTTTCAGTTGTAATGCCAAATTTGTAAAACGTTACAAAATGTTATTACTAAACAAATCATAATTGGAAGTTTTCTCTTTGTCTTTTATACATTTATACACCTCTCCAAGAACCAAAACCCTGCGAGACTATTGCCATGAAAAATCAAGACTCAAAAATCAATTTCTCCTTTCAGACACCAGACGTGCCCAGGCAAGAGAATTTCGGAAATAAAATTTAAATTACCATTCAACATCTTACAATGGTTTTGCTTGTAAACACCAAGACTTTTCAATGCTGTACAATAATTTCGTCTTGGTGTACGCGTACTTTTTATCATTTTGACTACTTGACAACTCCTTTAAATAAATTTACTTCAATTAATTAATTTATATTTTTAAGAAAATAAAAGTTAATTTCAAACTTTAAATAATTTTAACATTTTCTTTCACGAACACTAACATTGTAGACTCCAATTTTAATCATCTAGCAATTTTGTTTAATAAATGTATTGAAAATTTAATGATGTTCTACAATTGATTAATCTGGAAGTGAATCATAATAACTAGCGATAAGGATTTTTGTAAAACATCAAATAACTTCGTGGGTTTCTCTTTGCATTTTAATTAAAAAAGTAGAAAGTATAAAACAACGGTTCCAAGGGCAGTGTTTGTTCTGTTGGGATAACTCTGGTTAATCAGTCAATTCCTATAGTTGCTACTGCTAAATTTTATTATCTAGAATCCGAGAAGTAGGTGGAGCCGTAAATGAAAGAGCAACTCAAATTTTCCCTACTAATGCTAGAATCTAAACGTTATACGGCGGTGGAGTGTCTAGAATAACTCTACGGACAAACTTCGTTTAGGGACCTATAGGGTTTTTGCAACAGTTTTGAATATGGTCCTGGAATTTGGGACACGTTTTGTAACATTTATTTATTAAGTTTTATTAGTAATTTATTTCTCCATTTTATAGTTCTTGAATTCAAAGTTAAAGTAAAAATGCTAACATACGTTACTATAATTTTACTTTGTCACTTCTGAACCCTTAAAACTATACAGGGTGATTCATTAAGGATGGCGACCGGACGTATCTCGGAAACCGCATGTCTTACAACATTGGGAAAAAAAATCTTATAATAAACTCGAACTATAGAAAGTGTTTTAAAATATTTTTAAGTTCGTAGTTTTCTTGTAGATGGCGCAATTTATAATTTACAAAATATAATTGAGTTTTTTACAAAATATATCCTAATTAAGGTTAGTAAAAAATGTCAACATTAGAAACTACTGTTTCTACTTTAAAACTTGTTTAAGTTAGTTTTCTATATTACCTATTGTTAAGTGGTGGGGGAATGTTACTTTTGTTGAGAGAAAGAACACTGTATCTTCCACATGTATGAACCGATTTTTATAAACTTAGACTCCATTTAAAGAGCATTAAAGGTTAATTTCAGAAGCAAATAACATCACATTTAATGTTTTTATTGGCAAACTAGAGGGCGTAATGTAATACCTATCTCTATTTGTTATTTTTCTTGGGAAATTTCAAATGCAATGCTATAGTATTACTTATGTACCCGTGAAACCGCAAACTAATATTTCTTATTGTTCAAAGATATTGGCAATTTTGTTTCATTTTGATCAGTGTTGACTCACCCTGTAAGCTTTAGGAAAAATTATGTTACTTAATTTGTCTTGACAAGAAATTACAAGTAAGAACGCGTCAAAATAATTTTATTAACATTTAAAATAATTAGGTATTAATAAATTTCTGTTGTCAGTAACTGTTGTTTTATTACGTTCCATTATTTATGTTAATAAAATTGTTTTAATCGCGTTCAATCCGTCAATTGAGTCACTTCTTTTGAATTCTCTTTTTCATGTACCATTATCTGCTCATACTTGTTTCGATTTAATCTCTTCCCGTCGTCTTGCCATTGCAATCTCCTTTTCTTTATCAAGGTCTTCCCCTAATCTGTTCAATTATTATCCCTTTCTTCGCAATACATATTTTCTTTTAAATTTGGTTTATTTTCTCTTATTCTTTTATTTTCTTTCGTTACTTCCTGTATTTTCTCTTTATTATGAATTGTTTTTGAAACGAATAAACTTTCCCGTAAATGATCGCATCTCTCTTCTAATTTTTTGCAGATCTGTATGTTCTTTATTAATTATTATTGTGCTTGTTTAAAATGTCATTTGATATTCTAATTTCTTATTCATATTGTTATTTATTTAAACAAATACTTGTTTGTACATGTTTTCCATCATATTTTCAAATCTTCCTTCATATTTGTTTGTACGTTTTTTAAATCTTCCTTCGTTGTCATTTTCTTCTCCATATTATTCAATTTTTCAAATAATTGTTGAAATAATTGTTTTTGTGAACTTGGTCCACCTATGGCCTGATCTTGTCTTCCTGCCTCCTATTCTTCAACTTCGGATAAACCTGAGAACGTCTTGTCCAGTTCTCTTAACTCTGGTTCTACATTCATTTCTTCATTTTTTCTAGCGATTCTTCTTCTTGTAAACATCTAGGGTCGCTAATTTATATGTATTTTGTACACAATTCTACCCACCGTTGCTGGCGTCAAATTTGTGTAATGTGCAAAATCACTCAACCTAAATAACTTTATTTTAAATAAACTATCTTTTTTAAAAAAAATATTACACATTACAGTCCTGACATTTTATTTGTAATTTTTTTATTGACAATCTAACGTTTACATTAGTTACCCCAAATTTATATCATTACAATACCTACAGTACATCCCATAAAAGGGTGGCGGATCAAAGTTATATTTTTCTTATGGGACACTCTGTATTTTTATTGCGTTTTTTTGATTGTCCGTAAAAATAAAAATTTCCTATACCTAAATACAGGAGATTTCTGAGTTACGTCGACTTTTCGTAAAATATGGAGTGTTAAAAAAATTCAATATCTTCTCACCCATCAACAAATCATAACAAATTTACTTTACGTCTATATAGTTTAATATTAGATTAATGTATTCCATCATTAAACATCCCTTTACTTCAGGTAATTATTTTGGATCATTCAATATGTAAAATGAGCCTTATTTTAAATGAAACGCCATGTATTTTATTGATTCATAACATCGACTAAAAAGTCCTCTTTCGAATGGTATAAGAGTGTCCTATGCCTAAGTGTTACAGTTATTGTGCAATTTACAATTTTCTATAAATTAGATAGCGAGAGATTTAAAAACAAAAAATGCATACGTTATGTCATTATAGCCTGCTAATAATTGTCTAAAGTTCATAAACAAAAATTTAAACGTTTATCATAATCGTGTTTTGTCAAATGCTGGTGTAGTTGAATGTGATACGGATGATAGTGGTTTTTCTTATGTATTCTAGTGTTAGAGTTTTCTGTGACAAATGTGCACTTTTCATAATCAAAGTAAATGTCAAAATGGTCCACTTCTGTTAACTAGTTACGAAAAGTTAAGTTTATCGTCACTTTTGTGACTTTGTTTCGTCATATGTTTTGAAAATGGTAACATCGGTCACTCGAATAAATTTTGAATTCGAAGTAGGTTTAATTTTTCTTTTAAACTTATTTTTTTCAAAATTATTAGACTGTAATGATATGAAAATGTTATTAACTAATTAAATTACGTATGCATCTTGTGTTTTAAAATCTTTCGCTACCCTTAATTTTAAGGAAATTGTAAATTGCGCATAAACTGTAACCTTTTAGGCATAAGACACCCTTATACCATTCGAAAGACGATTTTTCGACTATCTTTATGAATTTATAAAACACAGGGTGTTCCATTTATAATAAACTCATATTATTATTGAATAATCAATAATTAACTGTAAATTCGAACACCCCTGCAAATACATTCATCTAATATTCAACTATTTAGATGTAAGAGTAAATTTGTTATGATTTGTTAGATTAGAAAATATTGATTTTTTTTAATAGGTTCTTCATATTTGAAAAAAGTCGACGTAACTCAGAACACTACTCTGTATTTAGATATAGACAATCTTTATGAAAGTATACCTTGTTTTTTACAGACAATAAAAAACGCATTAAAATAATACAGGGTGTTCCATAAGAGAAAATACAACTTTGATGCGCCACACTTTTTTGGGACATACTGTATATATCAAAAAAATTATTTAAAATGTAAAATGTATTAACCTGCAAGCTGATAAAAATTTAAAAAAAAATTATGATCCATATTTGCTTTTTGAATATTTCGAAAAAAAATTGATAAGTTTTTTATTCAGAACTCTATCATGTTTTATGGTAGAAAGTTCACCTATATCTACACATTTTTGTAGATTTTTTAAGGGCTGTAAGACTACGTAAATTACATCTCTTTAAAACCCTTAATTTTAAAAAGCGTTGTGTTTAAAGTGCTCAAAGAAAGTTGAGCTTGCTCATAAATAGATGTTTTATACGGCCATATCTCACTTAATATTTATTGTACAAAAAATTTACGCAAAACGTTTGAAATTTAAAAAACTACAATTTAATTTCCCAAACATTTTTTGGGTATCTCCCAGTAGTTTTGGAGTAATTTTATTTAGCTTATGGCATGACACACATATAAATAACACAAAAATAAAATACAAACAGAAATATAAAATAAAATAAAATAGATATTGAACATTACAATTCCACGCTTAGGTTTCGCAACCATTCCACAGCCTGTGGTGTTGCCCTCAAGAAATCAGTGCCAGCAAATTTCCTGAGTCGTTAATAATATGATGAATAGTTTGTTCTTGAGCACCACAGTCGCACCCAGGGTAGGGTCTCATGTTCCATTTATATAAGGAAGCTCTACATCGGCCTTGACGTGTCCTTATTCTATTGAGTGCTACCCAGGTTTTCCTTGGGAGATGAAAGCCCGCTGGAAGGTTTGGAGTTTCAAGTAGAGGGTACGATCTGGGATCTACTTTGTTTCTCCAGTTTGTACGACAAGTTTCAGCACCGTCATAGTTTTGACTTTGGAGTTGTTGCGCAGTCTTCTCAGAAGGATTTCTTGATTTGAGCCTTCTAAATTCGATCAAATCTTGGTGAATAGGAAGGGTAGGGTTGCAGGAAATCTTTTAAACTCTCTTATCAGTATATTGCGTCTTCGTATTTCAGGTGGTTCGATGTTACTAAGGACTGGAAGCCAGTAGAGTGGGATGGTTTTAATAGCACCAGAGATTATTCGCATCGTTTGGTTTAGCACCACGTCGACTTTTTCCACGTGCTGACTGTTTAGCTAAATTGACGAGTAGTATTCAGCAGTTAGCGAAGTAGTACGGAGTATCTCTGCATCAGCTCCCCAAGTCGTTCCCACTAATTTATATAGAATGTTGTTTCGGGATTTTAATTTTGTAGCCAGATTTGATAGATGCTTATTATACGAGAGGATGCAATCTAGTGTTACGCCTAAGTATTTTGGGTGGGAGTTGTAAGGAAGCTCAGCGCCATTTAGAAATACCTGTGGGGTCTTCCAGCAAGCCTATTATGTAGATGGTAACATGAGGTTTCTGTTTTAAGTATGCTTGGGGTAACTCGCCATTTCTTAAAATATTTGGAGTTATTTCGAAGGACATTTTTTACGAAATTGCAGAAATCCGGTTTTTACTTTTAGCTTCATTGTGACGTTTTGCAAGGGCAACATCTAATTTTAATTGAGGTGGTAGTTAGGGGGTTGTCTTCCCTGAATTTTTCACTGAAAAATGTATAAACCGACATTGTTTGCACTATAAGTCGTAAAATTTCTATGCTATAGACTTTTTTTCAATTTTTAAAAGAAAGGTAAATACTTTTAAAAATATGCTATAATTTTTCTCGGTATTTGACTTTGAATCTCTCAAATTAAGAGTCTTCTAACACCTACATTCTCAATCTACTAATTTTATGTGACATCTATAAAACAAATTGGCAGATGGCGCTGTGAGTAGAGCCTGCTTTTTATTAATATAATGCGAAAACCATATATTACGCATTCGTACAGATTATGCATACCACGACATCCGCGCCGTAGCGCGCTCATAATTACGTCTTTTCCAAGGGCTATAACTTCAACGTTTGTATATTTGACGCGACGATCCGCATACCGTTCGATTCGTTCAGAATATCTTTAAATTGATTTTTTACAAATTGAGATCGGTCCATTGGAATCCGAGAAATGTTAAAAAACATATAAACACATTTTTTTAATGTTTTCAACATTCAACGTCTGCCATTTTGTTATTTTTGAAATTTCTTGTTATTTTGCCACCTTTGTGCAGTTTATACTTTCTCGTTTCCAAAACACCTCCATTCAATCTGCCTGTGTCCAATAGTTAGGAAGTTCTGGGACCAGGAGTGAAAGCGCGCCGGCCACACGACACGGAAATCGCCTTTAGCTTGAATAGAGAAACATTTTATTACTCGGAAATTTTTTGATCCATCGACTAGTTTCCGAGATATATAGATTTAAGCAATGAATTTGTTAATAACAATAACCAACATTTTTGGATTCAGGAGATCGATATTCAAAGGACCCTCCTAGGTTTTCCCTTGGACTATACATTGCATACAGAAGGTACGTGGGCGCCTGGGTTATTTACTAGAGTCTTATGGGTTGCCTGAATAAAATAAATAAAATTTAAACAAACTTTGAAAACATTCTCAGTGTATATGGAATAATTTGATAATTTGATATATATATAGTGGTTCCAAATTTAGTAGAATTGTTTGTTATGTTTGTTATTAATAATTAAAGATTTTTTGGTTGAATAGGCATTGATGTACAGTTTATTATGCTGGTGTTAATCAGCTAAGAAAACTCGTAAAGTTCGAGCAGTTCCCAAGTTACTCGAAATTCGAAAAATTCTATTTTTGAAAACATCCAATATTTCCCTCATCGTGAAACTCATAATAATTTAAAAAAAAAATTATTCTTATGATAGTTCTCAAGGTAGTGTAAGTAACTTTATTTTTTAAATGGGAGCTGTCATATGTAAGCCCAGTGGCGGCTTGTCCATATGGTCATTTGGTCAATGACCTCCCAAAAATTTTGACAATATATAAAAAAATATTCATTATTACGTGTTTTATTAAAATAGGTAATTAAGTCGCAAGTACAATAACTTAAAATTTATCGGCCGTGGTTCGTAATTCATCCTCTTCAACCTTGGGCTGGCGGTGCGAATTGTCCTCATTGAATTAGATCTACCCGGAAAAACTCGAAAAACGTGCAGCGCCCGAATAAACGCGAACGTCCAAAACAATAATCAACTTTGGGTCATGAGCCGGATCCCGCAGTTTACGTTGACTTCGTATAGGGTGTACAACTACGCTCGATTTTTGATTCGATTTTCGCGTGTTTTCGATATCTTTTACTGTTGTTGTGTTGTTTTGTAAAAATATTATTTTTGATTCGCGTGTGCATGTGCTATAATAGAAAATGTCGGTAGTGCAGAAAATTAAACAACTAAAAAGTGTTAACAAACTTAATTTTACAAAATTAGTTGAGTTCAAGGCAAATGGTCGTCCTTTACCAGAACTAAGTTTACGACAGACTAGCAAAGAAAAAAATAAAGATGTTCATCGAAACTTACGCAAGGTAATGTACGATTTAGCTGACTGTATATGTGGTTGTGAAGTATCAAACGTATTTTACTGTTTTGTTTGTTTATTATTTTCTAAAGACTCGTTATGGTGCAAATCCGGTGTAAGCGATTTAAAACATTTAAAAGAGAAAATAAAAAAACATGCTTCGTCTGCAGAACACATGAAATGCTCGGTAAATTTTGCAACCGTAGGAAATGTTGATATTCGTACACAGCTAGACAATGCTTATAGAAAATCCCTTAGAGATTTTAATGAGAATGTTTCGAAAAATCGCTATATTTTGAACAAAATTGTAGATTGTATAAAATTTTGCGGTGCATTTGAGTTATTTATATTTTTTTAAGTATGCCTATTTTTTAAATTAATTTTTGACCTCCCAGTATGATTGACCGTAAGTCGCTCATGAAAACAAATGTGTTATGTTGTCATATTTCAAACTAATTGAAAGTTTAAGTTATTAATTATCAAATGGCCAGATTTGTATCTACTTAAAATGTATGTATACACATGTATGCATGATAAATAACTCAAAATTGGCATCTTAAACTTTTACTTAGTTTGAAGGCGCATGGCAACGTAGTGGAATTTTTACCTGAAACTTAGATATTTAAATGTCATTAATAGAAAAAGTTTTTTAATTATAAAATCTAAGATAAGGTCCATTTAAAAAATAAAGTTACTAGCACTATCTCACAAAGCATGAAAGAATGATGAACTTAATGTTTTTAAAAATTAGTTTGAGTTTACTTTAACAGAAAAAGCAAATTTTGTTTCAAAATTTTTTATAACCATTATCTTTTCCAAAACAAAGTAAATGTAAACCAATATAATAAACTGTACGTCATTGGCCGCTTAACAAAAACTGTATCTTTATTTATTACAAAAATAGCCATAAAATCTTACCCATTTTGAGACACACTATATAGTCACTTAGAAAAATGGTACTTGCGCCATTGCTTATATTCTTACAAATCAGGCGAACGACTATCGAATATTAGTATGGTCTGCCTTTATCTTTTTTTGGTTTATAACTGAGGTATAAGAAAGAATAACTGTAAAGTGAAATAAAAGTGAATATACGATCCTTTGATAATTATAAGCGTCAGCAAAAAAAAAATCTCGAATCACCTGCTGTAAATTCGCAAGAGGTTGTACAATAGCAAACAAACACTGAGAATCACTCGACAGCTGTTTCGTCCTTTTGGACTCTTCAGGAGTGAGAGAACTCAAGTGTAAGTTCACTATTCTACAAATGCATGGTGTCAACTATATTCCCTACTGGAGGGTACATCATATTCAAACTGTAGGTTTTGTGAACCATTGCGTACGTGATCGCTAACACGAGTCGACACTAGATGTCGCAAAACCTACAGTTTGAATATACGAGTTTATTTCTTGCTACTTTGTCATTATTATATTACTGAAATGTTTCTTATGTTTAACGTTTGGTAATGTTGTCTATTTATATTTATAAATTAAAACATAGTTTGGATTATTCTCTGAAAGTCCTATGTCTGCTAATGAAAACTTTGAAAATCGATTCAGTCGCGGTTTCGGATATGAGTCCTGTTAAAGAAAAAAATGGAAAAAGTTACATACCGATATAAAAATATTTCTGATAACTTGTCTACCTACCACTGATAGTTACCTGAAAATTTCTGAGTTTCTGATATTATTTCAGACAAAAAACTGACAAATAAACAGAAATAAAAAACAGCGTAAAATACTTAAGTAACTGCCCAGAAAGTCGGTTAAAATCTATTTAGCCGTTTCGGGTATTAGCTTAGTCAAAGAAATATTTAGACAAAAATTTTTAAAAAAATTAAACTTAGTACATTTGAAGTGCTTTTTAAAATGTTACGTAAATTATTATTAAATTTAAAAGTACTGCAGACACAATTAACAAATGAACTTAAGCCGTTGAAAAGAAATAATAAATATGTAAGTAATTTGTAAAAATTAATAATAAAATTCAGTAACGTCCACATTTGTTTAAATATACCTTACTGTTTAACAAATCATAACTTTGTTGTGTAATTTATTTATATATTCATATGTACATTTTCATAATAATTGAATTGCGATGTAAATGTTATGTATTGTGCCTTCTAAACCTGTATAGTGTAGGTAATAATATTGATTAAGTGTGTAAACATTATAGAAGGTAAATAGGAACATAAAATACAACAGCACAGCCATTGCATGGCGTCATATAAGGGACCGGACCAAGCGCCAGTCACAATAAAAAAAAATAGTAGGATAAAGAAATAGCATACAAAATAATGGAAAAACAGATAATCAGGAGAGAGAATTCAAAATATTGCAAACTTCAGATGTCCTTTAAATTAGTGAGCCATAATACAGCTTCATCGGTTAACTTATGAATGTTTGGAAGCTCTCCTTTAAACTTTGTTAATTGACAACACAGGAGTACTATTGTTCGATCAACAATGAGATGTTTATTGAAAACCTCAACTCTAGACCATAACTCTTCAACTTCAGAAAAAGTCTTGCAACCATACAGGACTTCGAGATTTAAGTCTTTTAGCTGGAGAGTTCTTAATTATTATTCTTGTATTCTCAAAGAACAACTCGGAAATGACGCTGTATATTGATATTAAAAATTTGAAAAAAAGTGTAAACGAAAAATGCTGTATGTTGACTATTCAGATTATTCCTTAATTCTGAGCAAAATCAAATCTCCCGGTATTATAAATAACAACTATGTTTCTCTGAAATCAGACCAGTGATTTCTACATATCGGATTTACCTAAGTTAGCAATGACAGCCTTTAGACATACTAACTAAAAAAAAGGGGTTGTTAACTTTTGGGTTGAGTAAAAATACGTACAAATGCAAAAATATTTGTAACTTAATTTAATAACGGCAAGCTATTAACCTACATAACTTTAGATGCGCTGGTAAACACATCAGAGTTGTCTTAAAATAAGCAAATTCTTTCACAACATTGAATAATTAATATTTAGAGAACAACATTTTTTAGCTGCTATTCCATTAATTCTATTTTAAGTTAACATAATTTAAAATCGTTTGAATTATTATTTTAATATTTAAAACGCGCATTTTTTAGACTTAACAAAACGGTTTAATTTTTGTATTTTTAGAGTTCTCTAAATTTAGTAAAGCATATTAAATTGCGTGCATTTAAGTGTTTAGATACGTAGTGCATAATAATATTCAAGATATTAAAATGCATATGTACTTACTCAAATTAATGTATAACAAATAAAACATAAATTAATTGGTTGAATCACTGTAATAAGTTTAACTAATTAAAGTGCAACGTATCGTAAATGTAGAAAGCATTTAATAGAAATAAATTTAAATTTTATAATTATTTTTATGACATTAATATCATTATTATAGGTACATAACTGTTTTCTATATTTATTAATATGAAATTCAATTTACATTTATTATATAAAGTTGAAAGGAATAGAAATGATCCGCATGTAGGTGATAATAAATTTAATTTGGGTTTATTCGTAACGGTTTATTATAAGAAATATCTTGCGGGATTAATTAAAATTACAGAAGCACCAATAAAACCGGCACGTTTAATTTGTTTGTTACTTTTATTGAAGAATAAACGCCATATGGTAGTATGACTTAACATTAAGCCGCAACCTTGTAACCTTAACACATTTGGAAAAAAGTAAGAGTATAAAATAATAAGTTCATTGCAATAGAAATAAAACAATATTATATTGCCTATCTGGGTGATAAACGTGGATCAAAACAATCTAATACATGAAAAGTGAAAATGAAAATAATTGCCAATACTTGTCTGAATTGAATAGGTACCGCAGACGCCCTATTATCCGATTTTGGGTCAATCGGCCATCAGTTTAAGAGGTCTTTCACCTGTGTAAGTAGTGCCTGAAGCGAATTTGATGCTGACTTGCTTACTATGATTTACTTAAACTTTGAGAAGGAATAAGGAAGCTTATCAAATGAAATTGTGAAGGCAATGAATGAGATGATCAAGAAGAGAAAGAAGAAAGTCTGAGACAAAAAGAAGAAAAAAATGAGCATCGTTTACTGGAGCAGTAGAAAAAGTTTTCTATTTATAGAATCTTCTTAATTGGAGGTAGCAGGAAAAACAGTTTAATTTTCAAGACATCGCCTCGTAATAGCCGAAACGTAGACTAAAAAAATTAAACTGTTTTTTCTGCTATCTCCAATTAAGAAAATCTATAAATAAGAAATATAAACCATTATAATAAAAAAAATTAAGTAGAAAAAACCACCACAATAAATAAAGTTTCGACGGTGTGGGTTTCACCTACAAACCTATAATTTAATTTAAATAGACTTGAAACTCCATAGATGAATATTTTATTAAAATAATAAAATTGCATTTTAACGTTAATAAATAGTTGATAAAGTGCAATTTTAACAGTGAAGATTAAATAAAGTATCTACTAGCTTTATACTTAATATTTATTTATTTATTTATTTATTTAAGTTTACAAAGTAGGGCCACAGGTAAACCTAAAACGGCCCTCAAAAAAAAATACATATTAAGAACTAGACTTAAAGTAACATTAAATTTGAAATTAAAATTAGAGATTATCCTCTACTAATACTCAAAACTGGTCACCCGGATACAAGATTCGAAACAATTTTCTTTTTAAATGTAGTTTTAGAATTATTGAAAATGTCGATGTTATAAAATGACGTATTATAAAGATTTAAGGTATGAATGAAAAATGAGTTTTTATAAGAGTCAGTATTGGCTTTTTTGGTGTGGAATAACGAAGGAGTGCGAGTGGTTGTCCTAGGGATGCGGAAAGTGATCTCACCTAACATGTATGGACAGTCAATATAATTATTAAGAATTTTATAAAGCATCATTAAAGCTGCTACATCACGTCGTTCAGCTAAGCATTCAATTGAGGCAAGTTCACTGGTCGGTAGATCAAAAGGACATGGACTTTTATTTACTTTATAGTACAAATATCTCAGCTCACTCTTTCAATATTGGATAAATATTTTTATTACGTGGTTGCCACACGGTAGAACAATACTCAAGCCTACTCCTGACCAACGAGTTAAACAGCATGACAATTGGTTTTATGTTGGTGAAATCACTTGTGCATCTCTTTATGAAACCTATTAGTTTGTAGGAGTTATTAACAATCATGTTGACATGAGTGGTGAAATTGAAATTATTGGTAAAGATAACGCCTAGATCTTTAACAGATTCAACAGACTCTAGTAGAACACCATCCAGATAATATTCTGCTACATAGTGACCTTTTGTCTAGATATTGACAATACAACACATTTTTTGATATTTAATAAAAGTTTATTTCCATTACACCAAGTATTTAAACTATTTAAGTCATTCTGCAGCAATGATTTATCTGAATTGGATTTGATAGAGCGGTACAATTTGAGATCATCGGCATACAATAAGGAAAGAGAATGAAATATATCTGGGAGGTCATTTGCAAAGATGACGTAAATTAGAGGTCCAATCTTTGTACCTTGTCCAATTCCTGATAAAGGAACAATACTTTTGGAATAATGATTTAGAAAATTTACCCTAAAACTGCGATTTTGTAAGTAGGAACAAAAAATGATAAGACAGATTTACTAGCACCAAGTCTGTATAGTTTAGTCAAGAGAATATCATGATCAACCACATCAAAGGCCTTTGAAAAGTCGGTATAGATGACATCTACTCTTCCACCTTCATCTAAAACGGAATGCACATAGTTAGAAAATACGAGAAGATTTGATTCCGTGCTCCTCCTTGGAATGAAACCATGCTGGAGCGGACTAAGTGAATTTTGGACACTACTGAGTAGGATTTTATAAATGACATTTTCAAAGACCTTTGCTGGGCTATTCAAGATAGAAATTGGTCTGTAATTTGTGACCTCTGATTCAGACCCTGATTTGAAAACAGGAGTTAGTTTGACTGCCTTCCAGAGGTCAGGAAAAATACTATTGGATAAAGACAAATTTATAATAAAATGCAACTGTGATACTAGAACTTCCTTAAGTTGTTTAAATATAAATGTTGGAATTCCATCGGGACCACTACTTTTTATTTTTCAAATTATTGAAACCTTCGAGTACATCGTTAACTGACACAAGACCAAAATTAAAAGAGTTATTGTTAGTTTGATTAGGATTATTGCACATTATTTTTCTAATATTGTACTCAGGTGGGATACTGCTATGAACTGAGCTAAAAACTGAGCAAAGGCATCAGCTATGTCTTTCCCTTGGTATTTAACCTCATTATAGAACATTTCATCTAAGATTTTGGTTTTAGATCTCAACAGTTTAGTGTATGACCAAAACTTGCTAACATCAGTACCAATTGACATTTCCACATCTTTTATAAAATCAGAGTACGCATTATCAATAGTTGATTTTAAAAGAATTCTTATCTCTTTGAACCTTGTTTCAAAGTATACAGAAATTTTTCTTTTTTAGCTAACTTATTTTTCTTTTTAGTAGTCTAATTATTTCTTTATTAAACCATACTGGGTATTATCTAATTATTTGTATAGAAACAAAATATGTAATTATGTATCTACATTTCAGTCGTTGTCATGTAAGTGTAACATAAAGTGTCCCAAATTATTGTAAACTTCGAAGGTGACTGGAAATTGGGAGTAAATGTTTGGGAGCAAAATCAAATGTGGTAAATGTTTATCTTCTGCGCATGCGTAATGCATGCGTATTGTAAATGGTAAGTGAATTATTTTATTAGTTATTTACCTAACGAGCTCGAAAAATTTTTTCTGGAAAATGTTAGGTATATTATTTTTTGTAACTAGTAACTGTAGTAATAATTCATAAATAAATAAATTCACAGCTGCTGAGTTTTTTGTGTTTACAAGAAATTTGAGTTGGTAGCACTGTCCCTCCGATTGCTTGACAAATTGCTTTGCGTTGTCAAGTAATACCAACGTAACAAAAATTGAAACGATTCAGAGTTTCAAATATTTCGCTTGCTTTGTAGATGACTTCAGCAGATACAGAAGATATTGTAAGCATTTCACAGTCAAAATGGGCAGCCAAAAGAGAAATTCGTACAATTGTGGATTTAGTAAGTTCCGTCGTTAATTGAAAAATTTAGGAAGATGCGCAACCAATATGAATAAAATGTATATACCAAAAAACTAATAAGGTGTTGCGACATCTAGTGTGCTATCGTAGCACATCCGAAAAGTGATCTGCACTATTGTAGGTGCAATAGCAAACACTCTTAAAGAATCTCAAAAAGATAAAACAGCTGTCGAGTGATTCTCGGTGTTTGTTTAGTACAATCTCTTGCGAATTTACATTAGGCGATTAGAGATTGTTTGTTATTTTTGCCAGCGCCAAGTTGGCAATAATAATCGAAGAGTCAACTTTTGCAAGTGCTTACACATCTGTAGACAAAGTTATTTACATTTTTTTAATGTATATTTAACGAAAAAACTAAATAAATAAATAGTTTCAGTTAATATAAGATGTGGTATTCATACTAAAACACATTTACATAATGCTTACAAATTTAAATTAGTGTGTTTCCATTTTTTCTACTCGTAGCTTTAGAACACAAATTATCGTATAAGTTGGCACGATGTTAAGTGACCTTTTAAATACACATTGACAAGATGTTAGTTTTAATTGTCAAAATGTTTATATCAAAGGAAAGGAACACTAACTGCAGCGTGTATTTAACAACAGAAAAACACCAAAAACTGCACCAAAAAACTTGATGCAGTTTTTGGTGTTTTTCTGTTTAAAAATGTTTATAATGTCAATGTATTATCTATTTATTACCTCAGTACTTTTTATTGTTATTGTGTTTGTTAAGCTGAAGTAGTAAAGTAAATTTCAAAATTTAGCATTTTGGTGTTGGTCATAGAAAAAGTATAGTATGCAATTCGTTTTCTAAATATTTATCTCTAGACCCTCGCTTCACTCGTCGCTAAATAAATCTCGTGTCTAAATTGCTGTTTATAAAACTTGTTGAATAATATGCTATTACTAGAATAAACCGCAAAAAATTTTGGGCAAAATTTGTTAATTTGAATGGTTTTAATCCATTACATTACCAATGTTTTTTAAATTAATTAATTAGCTCATTAGAGTATATTTTAAGTGGCGAAACCATATTTTTAACCTTCTAAATCGATTTACCTATCATTTGGTATGTTTTTCAACTCAATCCGACATTCATATTTCAGTTCAATTTACTTAAATATGAACCAAATAATACTCAATGATAGTGTTTAAAATATAATAGAACATTTTAAGTTTTTTTTGCTTTTACATGTCTAACATAATTTCAATTTTCCACACATTATCATAATTGTTTCACAAATCGATTTTCAAACTTAGTCAAATAATTACGTTATTATATAAACTTATATAAAAATAAACTAGAACACTTTAATTTGAAGAAAAATTGTCCACGGAAAATTTAAAAAAATATTTTTTTAATTTTCAAACTTCATTTTTTTATGTTTAGAGAAAAAACTGATATTGCTCAGTTTTGAAAAATGGTTATAAATGTTTTATTTTGTAAACCCGAAATCTTCGATTAGAAGATTAGCTGACCACTTTAGTCTCTCGTTACATAATTTCCTATTAAGTAATGATAAAATAAACGTAGTTAACTGCATGTCTTTAATGTTTGTGACGCGACAATAATGGACATTTTCAAAGAAAGACCTCCATGTCTAGTTCGTGACTTTACTACGTGATGGTATTGCACATATGTGGATTTCTTGGTTGGTTTGTGAGGATATTTTTAGTCTGAACGTTGAAGGTCGGGTTTGACAAATAACAACTGACAAATAGTTATTATTTGCATGACGGTTCTGTAACTGCGATGACAGGGCATTCATTAGTAATTGGCATACGTTAGGATTAGACAGGGGACGTCATCAAAAGGATTCTAAAAACATATATTGTACAGGTCACCAATCCTTTATAACCAAGATACAGGGTGTTATATTGATTGTGTTTATTTCTTTATTTGCTCATTACTCACAAACCACATTGTGATTTTTGTATATTTACAACATATTTTTCTTCTCCAGTAAAGTATCTAATAATGTACCGGGTGAACCAATAAGACTGTTCCTCGGCCATATCTCGGGAACCGTTCGTCGTATGACTAAAAAAATATTAGGTAAATCGGCCATGAAAAATCGCAGGAAAATATATTTTCAAGTTTTTAAAAATGACCTCCAGAGGGCGTAACTGCCATCTTAAATTTTTAAATTGCATTTTTTATAAATTTCGCATAATAAAAAAAATTTTTTTTTCACATTTAACTTTGTCTACAGATGTGTAAGCACTTGCAAAAGTTGACTCTTAGATTATTATTGCCAATTTGGCGTTGGCAAAAATAACAATCTCTAATCGCCTGATGTAAATTCGCAAGAGATTGTAGTAAAAAAACACCGACAGCTGTTTTATCTTTTTAAGATTCTTCAAGAGTGTTTGCTATTGCACCTACAGTAGTGCAGATCACTTTTCGGATGTGCTACCATAGCACACTAGGTGTCGCAACATCTTATTAGTTTTTTGGTACATACATTTTATTCATATATTTTCAATTAACGATGGAACCTACTAAATCCACAACTGCACGAATTTCTCTTTCGGCTGCCCATTTTGATTGTAAAATGCTGACAATATCTTCTGTTTCTGCTGAAGTCATCTAATAAGCAAACGAAATATTTGAAACTCTGAATCGTTTAAATTTTTGTTAAGTTGGTATTACTTGACAACGCAAAGCAAATTGTCAAGTAATCGGAGAGACAGTGCTACCAACTCAAATTTCTTGTAAACACAAAAAACTTAAAAGCTGTGAATTTATTTATTTATGAATTATTACTACAGTTACTACTTACAAAAAATAATATACCTAACATTTTTGAGAAAAAATTTTCGAGCTCGTTAGGTAAATAACTATAAATAGACTGGACTGACAGCGTATATGAGATGCGCAAACATAAAATGCGTCGGTTAAAATAATTCATTAGGGTTATTTTGACTTGCGCACTGAAAACCATTTACAATACGCATGCATTACGCATGAGCAGAAGATAAACATTTACCACATTTGATTTTGCTTCCAAACATTTACTCCCAATTTCCAGTCACCTTCAAAGTTTACAATAATTTGGGACACTTTATGTTACACTTACATGACAACGACTGAAATGTAGATATATAATTACATATTTTGTATCTATACATATAATTAATATTAAGTATAAAATTATAGTCTGTATACTATTGGCGCGGAGTAATAAATCATAATTGCTTGAAATAATTCTTTATTTTCTTGTGAAAGCGGTACTTCTACGGTTAAGTAAAAACCAATAAATTCTAACCAAAATACGATCATTGTGCCGCTCTTGCAGCATATCGACCCATCTAGGGTCTGAGAACAATAGTTTAACCTGTCTAAACACGTTGCCATCAGCCCAGGTACTGACGAAACGAGAATCATAGCCGTAGATGTGGGTATTATACCAAGATACAAAAATAATGGTATATAATACGTAAGAAGTAAAATTTGTAATGTAATCTACTATACAAATAAAATAAATAACATATAACCACATAATAATTCATATCAAGGTAGATTTTACCATTATAATATTTTTACCTACTAAAAATATGATTTTCCAAACGTATCAGGTACCTACGCCACTGCAATACGGGAGATTCGATAATTCTGACAGGTTTATTACTCCGCGCCAATAGTATACTGAGTATAGTAGATACTTTATTTACTCGTCACTGTTAAAATTGCACTTTATCAACTATTTATTGATGTTAAAATGCAATTTTATTATTTCAATAAAATATTCATCCATGGGGTTTCAAGTCTATTTTAATTAAATTATAGGTTTGTAGGTGAAACTCACACTGTCAAAACTTTATTTATTGTGGTGGTTTTTTCTACTTAATTTTTTTTTATTATAATGGTTTATATTTCTTATTTATAGAATTTTCTTAATTGGAGATAGCAGAAAAAACAGTTTAATTTTTTAGTCTACGTTTCGGCTATTACGAGGCGATGTCTTGAAAAAGGCTACGCCTCGTTATATCAGAACCCGGTACAAATATTAATGTTAATCTAGATACAGGCATGAAAAAATTAAAAAAAACACCTTGTATGTAAAAATTTTGAAAAACTTTGTACACATTTGAAAAGACCAGAAAAAACTAAGTTAAATTCTTTTTAGTTTTCGCATACAATTTTGTTCGTGACTAATTTGATACAAACGTAAATGTTTTCGTAATACATCAGTTTAAAATTTCAATATAATTAATTTTATTTTGAGATTAATAAATTTTTTAGATTATAGTAATGAAATTTGTATTTTTTGTGTTTCCCTTTAGTTTATCGTTTAAAATCTAAATGTTGGAAACACCGTGTATGCTTAACTAAATTGTAATATTTTTAGTCTTTTCAGGTTTAAACAAGTTACCAAAATACTTTGTACCACTTAAAAAACCAATACTTATTTTAAGACAAAACAATAAACATAATAATAAATGGTCAAAAAAACTAACTAAGAATTATAATAATTGTTCAAAGTGGCCACCATTTTGTTGAATGCACTTTTGTGCTCTTTTTCTAAGGTTTTCAATTGATCTTCAAATCATAGCGGGATTATTTTTTATTTCTTGAGATTATCCATTTTCTGAAGAAATTCTTCTCTGGCTATGTTTACACCGACAGTTTAGTACTCGAACTAAGAACAATTAATGCCGACTTTATTTGAACTACTCGTTTTGTATTTTCGGTGTAAACACACAAGGACTAAATCAGTTCGGAATGTGTTGATCCACAGTACGGGACCAATTTAGTTCGAACCTTCGAATCAAAGTATACGGTGTAAACACGTAGGATCGAATTAAATGTTGGCGAGAAAGAAAAGTAAGGTTAAATTTATCTTGTTGATCATATATGTGGCGTTGTGGAAGTACGATAAAGAGTAATATACTAAGTGACATAGAAAGAAGAACACCCAGTAATAATGAATATTTTGTAAATTTTTTTGGGAATATATTTGTTTATATTAAGATAAAAAACGATCAGTTTTTCAGCCATATTGCCCTAGCGGTTGTTTTGTTAACCTCATTCAAAAACACTTACGATTAAGTAGCCCTAAAACAATGAATTAAGCATTTGTAAGTACAGTTGTCATTTAAGCGATTTAAATTACATTTCAAAGAGCTTCTTTAATTCAACCACAATGCATCCAGTGCGAAGACGCCATAATTTTCGGCAATTAAGCGAGTTTGATAGGGGTAGAATTGTGGGATTGCGTGAGGCTGGTTTGTCTATGAGAGATATAGCCGCTATAATGCAACGGAGTTTAAACACTGTGGCAGTCTGTGTTCGGGCATGGTACCAAGAGAGCCGTACACGAAGAGCGAGAGGTACAGGAACTTGTCGAAGAACCATAGAACGCGAAGATCGCCGTCTTAGACTATTGGCTTTACGGGACCGCTTCTCTTCTACACGGGCGATTGCGGACCAGTGGTTTGAAGAACATGGAAGACCGATTGGGATGCGAACCGTTTATAGACGGATAAGAACCTTTGGGCTCTTTTCATACCGTCCCCTTTTTGTGCTACCACTGACTCCAGAGCATCGACGTATCGTCTAGCGTGGTGTAGAGAACTGGCAAATTGGGACCAAGAATGGAATTCAATTGTCTTTAGTGATGAATCCAGATTCTGTTTGGGTATGCATGACGGTCGTGTAAGGGTGAGAAGACAACGCGGTGAAAGACAAGATCCCCAATTTTCTGTGAATAGGCATGTACACCACACAGTTGGAGTTATGATATGGGGAGCTATTGCTATTGGAAGTAGGTCACCTTTGGTCTTCATTAGAGGTAACATGACCGCTGCGCACTACATCCAGGAGGTCGTAGACCCCCATATTGTACCTTATGTTCAGACCATCTCCAACAGCACATTCCAACAAGACAACGCACCACCTCATGTTGCTAGGGTTTCTTTGGCTCATTTTGAGGCCAATTAAATTGCTTTGTTGCCTTGGCCACCAAGATCTCCCGATCTTTCTCCCATCGAGCACGTCTGGGATATTATGGGAAGAAGATTACTCAATTTACCTCACCCTGCACAAACTCTAGCGGCTTTGCAGCATCAGTTACAGATAGCATGAGATGAGATACCTCAAGAAGAAATCGATCACCTCATTAGAAGTATGCCCAGACGTGTAAATGAGTGCACAAGACATCGTAGTGGAGCAACACATTATTATGTTTTTTGAAGAAGTTAATAAATTCATTATTATTGGGTGTTCTTCTTTCTATGTCACTTAGTATATAAATATTTACGAGGCGTGTTTTTTAAATAAGTACCGTTTTGAAACTCCGCTGCTGCAGCGGTACGGTCAGCGTTCCGCGCATGCGCGCTGTATATATGTATCTGTCATCCACGCGCAGACGCCGTTCGGCATTTTCGCGGCTGCGTACGGTTGTCTGTGAGTGTTTAAAATGCCTCCGTCTATCGAAAGTCCCGCCGACTGCTATAACGGTCTGTTATCCGTTTTCTTTGTACCAAACGCCTAAAAACAATCGATATTCATCGTGAGATCTGTGCAGTGTACGGCAAAAACATTATAATTGAAGGAATAGTTCGAAAGTGGGTTAGGCGCTTAAAGATGGCCGCTCCAATTTCCAACATAAGGAAAGCAGTGAGTGCGGTCATCTTTAAACGCACTTTCGTACCATTCCTTCACTTATAATGTTTTCTCCGTATACTGCATAAATCTTACGATGAATATCGATTACTTTTGGGCGTTTGGCACAAAGAAAACGAATAACAGACCGTTATAGCAGTCGGCGGGACTTCCAATAGGCGGAGGAATTTTAATCAGTCACAGCCAACCGTACCCATCAGCAAAGAATGCCGTACTGACGTCTCCGCATAGCCAACAGATGTAGGTACACAGAGCGCATGCGCGGAATGCCGACCGTACCGCTGTAGCGGCAAAATCTCAAAACGGTACTTAATTAAAAAACACGCCTCGTATTAAAAATAAATTAAAAAAAGAACTAAATTTAAAATTAAAAATTAAGAGTGAGGTTAAATACAAACAAGATCAAGTTGAGATGGTGTAAACAGCATCGAACTAATAAGAGAACTAACCCCACTTCTTTAATTCGGTACTCCAAACTAATAAATATACAATGTACACAAAGCCTCTGTTATTTATGTCAGCAGAGGAGTAAACTTTGGTTTTTAAATATCCCCAAATATTATAATTCACAGGGCTAAAATTGGGTGTTTTTTCGGGCCAGTTATGCGATCCACCTCTTCCTATCCAATGATTGGGAAAATTTCTTACTATACGTCTGAAATGCGGTGTAGCTCTATCGTGTTGAAAGTACATTCCCCAAATATCAACACCTGCAAAATTTAACAAAATGGGTAAGGTATTTTATAAGAATTCCAAATAGACCTCTCCAGTAAGTAATTGTGGTAAGACATACGATCCAATTAATCGGTCGTTTATTACATCACACCAAACATTAATTGAGAACTTGATTTGTGAGTTTGTCTGTTTAATTGCAAACGGATTTTGTGGAGCTCAAACATGAGAGTGTCTTAAATTGTAAACATCGTCTCGTGTAAATTTAGCCTCATATCGCTAAACAAGCACCCATACAGAATTCTATTATTTTGTAAAACCCATCAAGCCTATGGATGATAAGAATAAGTAAAATTGAAATTGTTGAATATGGCAAAAAATATGGATGTATTGTGTTATCTTAAGACATTTTGTTACATTTTACTATTGAAAATGGATTACGCAATTTCTATTTGACTTCAGCCATAGGTGAAGTTTTTTTATACCTAAAACTGAACTAGACAAGTAATAAAATTTAATTGATATAATTATTTTTAATGTGTACACAAATAGTACAGCAAAATAGAGCGAGGTGCCGTGGAACATTATATCGTGATACAAATATAGTCTAAAAATAAACAGAAATGAATATATTGTATAGTTTCGAAGGAAATGGAAACACAGCCGGTCACCGAGTTATAAAACGAACTGATTTAAGAATTTGCAAAGTTTGAACCAAAAAATAACGAAACAAAATCATGAAAGACACATATACGATAGATACCTCTAATTCTAACCTAAATTTAGAATCAGCTGACTATACTTTGTTGAATGTCAACATACATTCCAAAATCTATCGAATTCAGTTTTTAATTTGACCACTCATTTTGGCAAAATATTGTAGTAAACTTGGTAGTCCGTTGCGCCATTGCCAGATCAATTTTGTTAACCTCTAAATGTTTAAACATCAGTATTTAATTAGGGGTCAATGTGAAACACAACCTTAACAATTAATTTAACAAAAAATTGTAACCAAATACCATTGATTATAATACCAACCAACAAGAATAGGAGTATATGATGTCATAAGTAATAATGACGAAAGTCGAAATAGAAATTACATGGACTATAGAATAACATTTCTATAACCTGTAATATGAAAAGTTGCTTACAGTAGAAAACTGAAAGTCTTTCTGCTTCGCTATAAATCATTCTGGTGATTTAATTAATGAAAAGTCACATCATTTGTCATTTACAATTAGTGGCAATGAAATCCGGTTAACCGATTTTAATCGAGTTCTTACAAAAAATTGGAACCGGCATTATAAAATTGGTTTGTTGACCCGGTTTAAAAAATCGTTCCATTGAACCGGTTTTAAAATAAATTTTTACTTAAAAACGCGGTTTGTTGAAACGTTTAAAAACCGCGGTTTGTTGAATAGGTTTAAACAACTCGGTTTGTGAACCAGTTTATCGATAAACCGTCTTTTCGTAAAACCGATTAGCCGGTTTCCTTTTTCGACGATTTCTTCCACCATGGCTTACTTTGACAATGTTAACAATTCTTTAATTAAGCAATTATAGTTATTCTACGATTAATAACTCAATAACGGCTCAAGAGAATAATATAACATAATGATAATAAATTTTTAAAAATCAGAGAAAAAAAGATCTCTTCAAAAATGAAATAATATACAGGTGTTACACTAAACAAATACATCATATTTTTTTGTTTGGCCTGTAAACGGCGAGTAACATTTTAAGAAAGTTCAGTTAGAACCATACAACTTTCATATATAACTATTTTTTCTACGAGCAATAATAACGATAATAAGGGGTTGGTAATTTATAATAAATAACTCGAGACATGTATACTTCGAATGTATATTTTTTTATGTTGGATTCTAAAGACATTTTGGTAAGGAATCACCGCCTAAATTATCGGTTTCTGAAATATGAATTTTTTTTGGAAAAATTTGTTGAATAGTTTGTAATTATTCAAAATATTACTAATTTGTGATTTAACCAAATTTTAACGAAGCGGCATTCTCTTTTTTAATTGATAGATTTTATAATTTTATAGATATTCTGCAACATCTGACTACCGCCATACTTAAAAAAATTAATTTATTTTCAGTGGGGTGTAATTTAAAAAAATTTAATATGTTAAAAACAAAAATTTTAAGCCAAGTTTTTATAAAATCCATTTAAGAAATCCCAATCATTTTTTTTTAAAAATTGGACATTCCATTAAAAAAACAAATTGATACGTACTTCCGATTGAAGCGGAAGTGACAGAGAGTTAAATGTATTTTAGTTAAAACGGGCTAGCCCATTACTGTCATGTGAAAACTTTTAGATTTCTGGTGTAAGTAGTTTTTCATATACAGATCGATAATGTTATAGTGGGAAATCCTGTCTAGATAGTCTGGGTAGGCTCTTTAAATATAATTTCTTAAAACTTTTACAGTTAACGATTGTGTGGGTCTACTATATGCAATTGAGTTGTAATTGAAGACATGAGTTGAGGTGTAGTGTACATTTTTTTTGAGTATTTTGGGTATATATCTATCTAGCATCGATGAAAGACTAATAAATATAAGTGATAACAAATTCGATTTTCGAATAATAATTCATAGATACAAGTACACAATAAAAATTTTGAATTTGATTTTCTCAACTTAAAATACTACATAACACCTTCATCCTATACATTTTTGTTTGTTCCATTTTATGATGCAGTGTCGGCTCATGGATAGAACACTGAAGGGTCAACAAAAAGTAAAATGTCAAATTTTAATTATGTATTTATTTAAACTTTTGATTGGCAATAGGAATATGGTTTGGATGCGTAACATAGACAACGACAATACTCTAGAATGGGTTATCGCGTTGCTTATAAAACTTTTGTTTTCTTTTTATGAAATCTACTTTCACATTCCATTCTTGTCGTTGGAATTGTAAAAATATCTTTCGATAACTCAAACTCTCCTAAAAGTATTTTAATTAAGTACTATAGTCCGTAAAATGTAAGATTCGTATTTTCGGATTAGCGCTTCATTCAACTGCCACAGGTAGAAAGTATATCTATTTCGTTTCCTCCTACAGCGTATGATGTAGGCAGAAAAAATAGAATGTTTTAACGCGACGGGTGGTGAACTAACACCTTCACTACACGTAACGAGATATCGTACATTTAAACATTTGGTTAGAAAGAGACAACAAAACGAATGGTATGTTGCAGTTTAACCAGTAAATACTCACATAAATTCGCTTTAAAGCGGTATTGAAAATGTTTCAAGCGTAAAGTGCATAACTTGTAATTCTAAATATATTTATGTTAATCATTTGAAACAATGCTTTAATGACCTTTTTCTAAAAACAAATTAGATAATGACGTTACCGTAATTATTTCTTTTAATGAGTTACACATATTTTTAAATACAGTAATGACATTAACCTTCATTTATCTTGGCAGAAAGTATAAATTCAACTAATGAAGTGAATTATTGTTTACTTATTATTAAGTAAGTACATGCTTACTAATAGAAAGTTAATAAAACCAAAGTTACGTTTTCCAAACATTCAAACTGTTCAATCTCATATTTATGATTTTGTGTTAATCCAAATAAAATTTTAAGTAGTAAATATTTTAATCAACCACTAAACAACAGTAGTACAACATATCGTACATAATTATAGAAATAAATATTTACAAAAATTACACAAAGCATTGATAAATAGGTTACAAATTAAAAAAACAAATATGTTTTAAACCATGTCCTCTGTATCTGCATATAAATCATCTTCCGAATCACTGCTTCCAACAGAAATGATTAATGGTGTTACCTCGACATCTAATAATTGCTCTCGTGACCACCCCTGTACTATAACTTTTCAGTATGTAAAATTGTTTTCCACACTGCACTATCACACTGTTGCAGAGATTCTTCCCACATGTGTAACACACTAGCATCCGAATATCCATCTCTACCGATGTGTTTGTCGTAATAGGACTTGCAGATCCCCAAATGTGTTCAATTGCATTAAATTGACAATGGTAGGGTGGTAGTCGAAGAATAAAGTGACCATGTTCTTGAATAATGTTGTCCACTACGTAGCGTTTTTCTATTGCATGTTTCTTTGCAAGATTCAAAAGATTTATCTTTAAATCTTTTCGGAAAAGATATATTTTTATTTTCAACCACTCCTGTATTTCTTGTTTTTCCAAGCAGTCGACGGCATTCGTTCCATAAGACGGGAATGATAAGACGCGTTGTCCATAATTATCAAAGACGGATTGCATAGCTTTGGTAATAACTGTTCTGTTAACCATTTTCAAAAATCGTAGAGTCCATATTATCGTGGTAGTCTGATGTTTTAGATTTTGCAACAAATACTAAACTTGCACCTTCTATAAAACCATCAGAATTTCCAGCGTGCAAAATAATATACCTTTTCCCAGTTGAAGAATATTGGGCATTTTTAACAGTATTTGGAGTATCATCTTGCCAAGATCTTTTAGGTGATCCTCTGGAAAATATCCACGTTTCATCCAGAAACACAACAGATAAAGGTGATTCTGCATTCATGTTCTGTATATATTGTTTTAGAAATTTAACACGCGCAAATACAACACTGTTCTTTTCGCACAGCGCTCTCCGATTACAGTCTTTCTTATACTTAAAACCAATATCACTCAAAATCTTACTTATGGTCGGTCTAGATGCTTCTAACAAGCCTTTAACATGTAACGTATGTTTAAGCGCATCTAACGTGACATGTTTCTTTTGTGCGTACATGTCATACAGTACATCCCTTATTGTATGTTTAATCCTTCTGGTATATCAGTAGTTTTATATTTTTTCCGACATCTCTTGTTCCTTTTAGGCAATGGAGTGTTAGTTTTTTCACTAGCAATGATCTTTTTAATGTGTCAACTGATATTTTAAAGCATCACATGTTCTTCGCTGCACTGCCATAACACTACATAAAGAGCCACTGTTATCTTTTTCTCTGCAGAAATATTCATGTACGTTAAGAACTAATTCGCGGCACCGTTCATTTAAGCATTTGCCAGGCATCTTTCGACGTTTTAAAAGAGAAAGCACGAAGAAAACTACACAATAATTCACTTCATTAGTTGAATTTATACTTTCTGCCAAGATAAATGAAGGTTAATGTCATTACTGTATTTAAAAATATGTGTAACTCATTAAAAGAAATAATTACGGTAACGTCATTATCTAATTTGTTTTAGAAAAAGGTCATTAAAGCATTGTTTCAAATGATTAACATAAATATATTTAGAATTACAAGTTATGCACTTTACGCTAGAAACATTTTCAATACCGCTTTAAAGCGAATTTATGTGAGTATTTACTGGTTAAACTGCAACATACCATTCGTTTTGTTGTCTCTTTCTAACCAAATGTTTAAATGTACGATATCTCGTTACGTGTAGTGAAGGTGTTAGTTCACCACCCGTCGCGTTAAAAACATTCTACTTTTTCTGCCTACATCATACGCTGTAGGAGGAAACGAAATAGATATACTTTCTACCTGTGGCAGTTGAATGAAGCGCTAATCCGAAAATACGAATCTTACATTTTACGGACTATAGTAGAATTGCAAGCGCTTTAGCACAACTCAAAAACCTTCACGGTTGTAGGTATATGACTTCCACTATTTATTTTAAAGTAAATTTTGTTAACACTTCTAAATTAATTTTAGAAATGTTTGTTTATAAATAAAAACTTTTTCTACTTTTTAAATTCAAATTTGTACAAAAGTTGTAACAAAATAATATCACAAATTATGACAGAGATTCTTCAATGAGTCGCTACTGAAGAATCTTTAGCGGGTTAATAGTGAAAACATTGTGTATTTACCTTCCTATAAGTAAAGTGTTCTTATGTCGTTTTTCATGTAAAAGTATGAAATTTGTCTAAACGGAACATTTTGAATGTTTTTACATTATCTGAAATAACAATGAATCTTCCACTTTTAAGAAATGTATTCTTTATTAAATTCCAAATACTTTAGATATTAGAAGCCACTACTCGGTACCATTAACCCTTTTTTTGGGAGAAAAACGTCTTTTATTATTAAAGAGCTTCAGTTTAGCACAAGTTTCTATTTAAAGCACTCACTTGTTACCAGTTTCGTTTTGATCAAAGGTTTGTATAGAATAGGTTATGATTTATGAGGAAAAATTGCAATGTCTATTAAGTAGACTATAATTTTTTTCTTAGTATTTTAAAACTTAAATTCTAAAGCATTTATACAGGACAATATATTTGATAAAAATTAAATATACGTAGCCCATCGGTTAGAAAGTTATCGACTTCCTGAAATTCCATCAATATGAAATTTGGTATATGGTTATAATCGACTACTCTAAGTCTAACTAAAATATTTTTGAAATGGCGACACTTCTGGATATTGGCGTCATCTTTGTTTTTTTTACTGAGTGAGCCTTTGGCAACATATCTGAATTTTTAATTTTTTTTATAAAGAAACACCTTTTTTTTTTTAATTTATTTTTTTTTTTTTTTTTTTTATTTTTTTTTTTTTAATTTTTTTTTTTTAATTTTACATTTTTTTTTTTTCTTTTTTTTTTTTTTTTTTTTTTAAAAAAATTTTTTTTTTTTTTTTTTTTTTTTTTTTTTTTTTTATTTTTTATTTCATTTTTTTTTTTTTTTTTTTTTTTTTTTTTTTTTTTCTTATTTTTTTTTTTTATTTTTAATATTATTATTTTTTTTTTTTTAATTTAATATTTTTTTTTATAAAAAAAAAATTTTTTTAAAAAAATATTTTAAAAAATTTTTTTTTAAATATTTTTTTTTATTTTTATTTTTTTAAAAAATTTAGTCTCTTAACCCGGCGTTGGTAAGGTGAAATATTTTGACGGCAGTGGTAAGGTGGGGTCTGACAAACCCCACCAAATTAATAAATAAAAAAATAGTTACAAATTATGTAGGTTATTTATATTTTGGCTAAGTCTTAACAAAGTAATATAGAAATGAATAAAACAAGAATTGTTAGGAACTTTTATTTTATTATTAAAATAACATAAAATAACTTGAACGTCGTATTTTACAAAACAAAAAAAACACACATTCGAAAATTGGGAAAAATTGGGAAAATTTTCGGAAATTTTTCAGATGTAATGATAATACTTTATAGCTAATACTCAAATAAACACTTGGAAACTAATTTTTATTTGGTATTGACGATAAAAATAAAAAATCTATTCGAAATACAACAATTTTGGCAGTACATATGAGCATGTTCTAGACATAGAAACGTATTGCAGGTACTGCAGGTGTATTTGGTTTTGCGGTCACGTGTTCTAGGACATGTTTGGCACCTTCCGATGAGAGTTGGTCGTTTGGATGGTGGTTCTTGGCTTTTCCCACTTATTTCTATGATTTTTCTACGCAAGTTTCTTGGCAATCTTGAATTTTCTTTTCGTTTATCTATGTGTTCTTCAATTAGCGCCAGCCCTAATTTTTCAGGTATTCTCGTCTCTTCAGCTTGTAGTCGTTATTATTTGTTCTATATATTACCTGGGAATTGATTCCTACCGTGTTGAGGAGAGAGAAAAAAAGGGTGAGAGGCCATCTTCTTGAATTGCGAGAAACACTGTAGCTTCCAGACAATTCATCTACTACATCTACACCGCATTTTGTGAAGTTATAAAAACTAATTATTTCAGGAAGACGGCGATCTCCTGTACTGTCATCTATCTTATCGTCGTGATGTAGTGTTGAAAGCAGCAAAACATTTTTTGTTTCTTTGGCACGTAAGAAACTAAAGTTATATCTTCTTGGAAACCAAACAAGCTAGATTTATTTTCCCTCTTCTGAACATTCAAAAATCTGTGGGTATAATCCGTTTATTTTTCTCATAGTACCAACAGATGTCAGTTTATGATCTTTCAGTAGTTTTAACATTACATCGTGACTGGTGTACCAGTTATCAAACGTCACATTCCTTTTGGTACCAGATATAGGTTGTACCATACGCAGAACAATATCAGATGGACGATTACTCATATTGTAAGGTCCATCAGGTTGTAGGCCAGTGTAAACTTCCAGCTTCATAACATAAAAGGATTTGGCATCCACTAAAGCTTGTACCTTTATCCCATACTTCGCTGGCTTGTTTGGTATGTATTGGCGGAATGAGCATCGCCCTCTGAAAGATTCCAGCTTCTCGTCTAGCGTAAGATACTCACTTGGGGAATAAGCTTGGTCAAAGTAATATACAAATTTATCAAATATGGCTCTGATTGGAGCTAGCTTGTCACATTTGCGTCGTTCTTCCCTATTGTTCATATTATCAAAACGCATACAAGATAATAAAAAAGTGAATCTTTTGAGGCACATAGTAGCACGAAATATATCAACGCCTGTACCATCAGCCATCCATAAGTCATTTAGATTCTGATGATTTGATCTGCATACACCTGCTAAATACAGCAATCCTAAAACTGCTTTATATTCAACGACTGTAGTTTCCCCTACAAAATACTGATCTTTATATTTTGTTGCTTTTTGACGAATTTTTTGATTGGTATACTTGACAATATCAGAGAGCATTTGATCGTCAAAAAACAAAGACCAACATTCAATTATACGCTTCGCATTTTTAGCATAAGTCTTTACGCAAGGCAAATGAGTAATTATATTTTCAGCTCTAGTTCGAACATTTCTATGTGGTACATTTCGTAGCCATTTTGTAATATTGTCTTTTCCAACGTAATATTTTTGTGACGATATATTATCAATAGTTTGAGAATTATTGATGTTTTCATTATCTAAGCCGATATCTCCAATATCTTCGTCGTCATTCTCATCTTGTCCAGTATTGAGTTCAGCATTGAGATCATTTACTTCATCTTCTTCTGGCTCACTTTCAGTTTCAGAAAGCTCGTAATTGTCTTGATCGTTTTCGACTTCTTGCCATAACGCTAGCAAGCGTTGCTGTTCTTTCTCGTACGAACACATCTTGGAAAAAAAACAATAACAATAACTATTTTTACTTCAAAGGTACAAATAGTTACTTTTACTCCTAGGATGTAAAAGTGGCACTTCTACGACACGTATAGAGTTAATAAAAGTGCCACTTTTTAAGACTTTTGGAGAAAAACCATCACTGTTGTAATAACAATTTAATATTTCTGAATACTCACCGTTCGACCAAAATGTTACGGCAATGGTAAGGTGGGGTCTGAGAAACCCCAAGTCACTTTGAGCAGCCACTACACGTCTGTTACAGGCGCTGCCAACAAACCAACTGAACCATAGGATAGGTGAAATTATTGTGGAAAGCTATTAAGAGACGCATGCGCACAGAGCAACTATTACAAAATGGCTAACAGTTTTGTATGGCCTGGGGTTTGTCACACCCCACCTTACCAACGCCGGGTTAAAAAAAACGAAAGAAGAAAAAAATTATTTTTAAAAATTAATATTCTTTAATATTTTATTCTAAAAAACCGTTAAAAATAGTTCTTTTTTAATGAAAGTTACTATTAGGATTTTTATAATTGTTACTTTTTAGTTTTTTTTCTTTTTTTTTTTTTTTTTTTTTTTTTTGTTGTGTTTTTTAGGTTTAAAAAATTTTTTTATTTTTTTTTTTATTTTTTTTTATATTTATTTTTAATTTTTTATTTTTAATTTTTAAAAAAAATTAAAATTTTTTTTTTTTTTTTTTTTTATTTGAAAATAAAAAAGAAATACTTTATTATTTATTTAATAAATTAAAAAAATTTTTTTATTTAAAAAAAAAAAGCGAGGTTAAAATTGTGCTTTTTTTTGAACTTTTAAATTAAAAATTATATTTTTTTTTTGGGGTTTTTAAAGAAAAAAAAGAAAAATTTTTAAAAACAAAATTTACATTTATTTATTTTTATAATAAATAATTTGTTTTTATTAAAAAAAAAAAAAAACATAAAATATTTTTTTTTTTGTTAGTAAATTCCACTTAAAGGTCCTTCGAATGAAAGACTTCTGATATCTCGATATTCGTATTCTTTTGTTTTATTGCAAAAGCAGTTCTAAGATGTTCAATGTAAGTACAGTTTGTTAGGACACTTTGCTTAAATAGATGTTCCATCCATGACATTTGCAAGGATGTTCAAGAAAAGAAAAAAAATAACAAACAAATAGATATTTTTTGGCAATAAATGACGTAATCACTCCCAATAACATTTCTTGTGCATTTAAACTACTTTTAAAATTTGTCAAAATACCGGTAATCTAGTATTGAAAGGAACGCTCACTGAAATGACATTTAAATAACGGAGCTCCTCTAAAACCAGAAACTGTCGAAAAAATCAAGAATTTTAATCTAACATACAATGAATTATAAATTGTATTTTTTTACATAATTAAAAAATACCGAGTGATTCAAAAAATTTTTCATCAAACTTCACCATGAACGACAAAGCAAGATATAACAGGTGTATCTTAGTTTAGCTTGTACACTTGTCAATTCTGACAGATTTAATTTCAATTTATGATTGTGTTGACATTATGGTCTAACACATCCAGTTTTATGCATTTAGAGAAGACGTACGTGAATTTTTTCATGGTTCACTTTGATAAACAATTTTTTGAACCACGGGTTATATTTGGTCTTATCGAAATTAAAATTCAAAATGCCGAAAATTATTTTTCCAAAACTTTTAAATCAAAATTTTAAAACTACAATTACAATTTATAAAAAAAGTTTGCATATGATAAAAAATTGATGAAGATAGAGGATGAACTAAAAACTGGGACATAGTAGAACTCTCAGTAGTCAAAAAATGAGGAAAGCAACGTATTCACTTGCAGTCAAGCAATACTCTCTACTATATAAACGACCAGAAAACCAAAAATTATGGAAGAATATGATTCCCAATTCCGGATAAAATTAAGACACTTATCAAGTTATATAAATCCATATCAAACATAGTCGGATACATCATCGCAGAAGTAAACAAAAAACTAATATCAAACTTATCAAAGTTTATGCAGCAACTTCAAAAGGTAGTGAAGATGAGTTGGAAAACTTCTATGAGGAAGTAACAACGGTAATAGAAGACATTATTCAAAAACCAAAATAACCATTATGCGATTTTAATAATCAACTAGGACAAAAAGCAGAATCAGAAAATAGATTAAAAACTCCGGTTACTGAGTAAGAAATACAAGAAGAAACAGACCTGAAAATACCTGAAAAAAGCCATGAATAACTGACTTTGATCAAACCTGACGGGAGAACAAAATGGAATACGATTATTTTCTATTAATTTTTAAAGATGTAACAGTGATCAACAGATGTACAACAAAAAGTGACCTTAGGATGGTGAGATCCAGTATCAACGTAGATAAAAACCCAAAATAAAAAAGTTGTTTAAAAAGAAGGGTATCTACAAATAGATACCGAGATTTAAAAAAAGAACAAAGAAACATAGACAATTGTTAAAAGAACATACACATCAATTATAACCAACATAAAAAGAAAGAAATAAATGAGAAAATATGTAAACAATTTCTAGATGTTGGCATGATAATTCCAGAACGATTAAAACAAACAAAGAGAAGGTAAACGAAGTAACAAAACAATTAATGGCTCAAAGAAGAATATTAGTGGGACAAAAAAAAGTTAAAATGTCAATATAGTATAAATAAATCAACCAAACGATAAGAAGAAACTCAAAGAAGACTTAAAGACATACAATGAAGCTTTTGCCAACCAACGATCGGCAACTATGTATAATATGTAAAAAGACCAGAACGAAAAAGAAGAAAGAGACAAAAATTAAATAAGTCAAATAATAGAAAAATTCTATAAAGAAACATGAAGGTGAATATATAAATATAAGCACACTACAAAAATAGAAACACCCGGTCAGAGGAAATACCAAACACAGAATCAAAATAAAGCAAACACAGGGAGGAATATAGACGTAGATGGCTACATACTAAAAACCGTGAATCAGAAGACGCCACTATACCCAAGAAGCCGGATTTTTAACAAATGCATTGTACCAACCTTAATATACAATTGCCAAACCTGGGCATTACTTAAATGGGCTAAACTTAAATGAACGTTTGTTGAGCACACGGTGAGATAAAATAATGACAAATGGAATACGCTGATCCAGAACTGGAGACCATACCAGGAACAAAGCGCAAGGGCAAGAAGACGTCCTCAAATAAGTTTAAGTGACGACTTTAAGAAAACTGCTGAGTATATGTTGAAAAAGACTGGCTGTGAACATAGACCGATGCCGAGAATCTTCAAAAATGTATAAAGTAATTGCTAAATAAGAAGAAAAAATTTTTTTTTCTTTAAGCGACATTATAACGGTATATTATTGAACTACTGGCAGACGCAAAATGCTTTTTATTGTCTAAACATGAAAAGCAAGTTCTTTGTTTTCCTAATTATTTAGGTTGGTATCTAATTCATGTAATAGTTTATTAATTTAATTCAATTTTTCTACTGTAAATGAAGATTTTAGACATTTGCAAGGCGTTATTAGTTAAACTGGCAATATGGAGCGCTGGTCAATATTAAACGTTTCTTTGTGGTTGAAGGTAAAAAATAAACGAAGGGACGGACAATATCAGATGATAAGGTGAGTCATTCGAAAACTTGTACACATGTGCTGTAAAGTTTATTTGCCTTATGTTCTTTGATACGTTGCAGTGTAGTACCGCTAGTGGTAAAATTTAGGCGCTAAAAACTATTTTTTCCTATATATATATTTTAAATTGGTGGTTCATCTGTGAGAAAGGGCACCAGTTTTCTGGTGCTCTCTCATCATAGAAATTTGGTGCCATCCTGGAAGAAGAACCTGAGAAGAAACACTGAATTGGAAGAACCTAACTTCAAAGAAATCATTTACATTATTTAACATAGCTGAGATTACACAGTTTACTTGTAATGACCAAAAACATTATTTTGTTAAAACACCTTGTATTATCAAAACGCTTCAATGCAACCAGATTGCGTGACCTCTTCCTTTTGAATAAAATTTTGAAATTGGCTACATCTATTATTTAAATCGGTAAATAACACAAATGTGAACAACAAATATTGGCCATCTACTCGTTTGTTAAATGGCTGAACTAAAACATTTTATTTATCTGCTGTGTGATATCTTTAACTGTTGATTGAGAGATTTCATAGTTATGAGATTCTGACTATAATTACTATGTTAGTGAAATAACGCGTTGGAACCTTTAAAAATTCAGTTTATGCATAAATCTGTGGATTGTAAATCCAGAAAAATATGTTTAGTTCCTCAATGTTTGTAATATTGAACAAAAGATATATCATTACATGCACTTCCAGCAGACCCTAAGTTACGCAAAACCTGGCAAAATGTTTTAAAAATTGCAAAGGCTGTAACACAAAACATGTTAGTATGTAGCCTACATTTTAGGAATTTTACTTTTTCCTATCTTTTACTATATAAAAATAAGTCGGGTTTTTCTTCCTGGCGCTATAACTCCAGTACGCACGAACCGATTTCCACGGTTTTGCATTCGTTGGAAAGGTCTCGGGCTCCGTGAAGTTTATAGCATATATTCAGCAAAAATGTCAACAGAAAAGCTGGAAAATCTTTTTTCACATACAGCGCCATCTCTGATACATAGCATGTACTACAAACCAATATTTTAAATAGATGGCGCCTGTGCGTCGCAATGACAATTAACAAGTCGCAAGGCCAATCGCTTAGTGTTTGCGGAATAAATTTAGAAAATCCAAACGAAATGTTACATAAAACGAAGCCATCTGGTGGCGAAACGGAGTTCGCCGGGTTTGCTAGTAGGTACATACAAATTGTACCAAAGTTAAAACCATTATAATCAATCTTTTTTTAGCAACGAATAAAATGACTACAGACATTAAAAAACAACACAAGGACCAATTTACACCTGAGTTGTGGTGAGGTTAATTTGTTGTTCACCTTTCTAACTACCATTTTGGTAAAATATAGCTCCATCTATCGGTTTCTGGTTTCGCTTTCAAAGTTAAAGTTGACGTTTTTTGGTATTTTTGTTTAATCCATTTGGTTTCCTCGTAATATGCTTCATAACCTTGATTTTGGACACACTGTATAATTAAAACGAATGAATAAAAATAAAAATGATAAACGTTAATTTTGAAGTAATCAAAAAATCAAAATGTAAAATTTTAAAGCCTACTGTATTTCGAATTTTTTTTGTAAAACCACCATAATAACAACAGTTTAAGATATTTGACCATAACTGGGAAACGCCCTGTAAAGATACCTACATGAAAGAAAAATGTTTAATTAATTTCTGTGTCACTCTTTTTTTTTCTAGTTACAATACAACATACATTTTGCCAACAAATTTTAATGAACATAAAACTGTGATTATTTGGCAATGATTTCTTTGCATATTCTTTATAAAATAAAACCTTCCTCACTATACTAATATTTCTTTGATGAACTTTGATCTTCGTATAAATCTTTAGCATTTTCAGATTGTACGTATACAAGGAAACATTTTAGTTTGTATCATTTTAATAATAATAATAATAATAGGTTTTATTCTTTTGTAGATATCTACAGTGTGTCAAGATAAGGATGAACAGCATGAGGATCTCGGAAACCGTGAGAGATACAGAGTTGGTTAAATTTGGAAAAAGTTGCCCACTTGAAGGATCGACATTTTGCTGTTAAGAAACTCGCTGAGTTCGGCTTACTTTCGGTGATATTCGAAAAACACCGAAATTGTGCCATTTCGTTTTATTATATTCTGAAGTTATTCAAAAAGTTATCAAAAAACTGAATGCACTTTGGCATTGCCATATTTAAGTCCATATTTAAGCGTTTGGTGTTCAATCTAAAAGAATACAGTTCATTCAAGCAACCCGTACTGTCCCACCAAAAACATTTGAGCGCAGCAACATTTTCTGTTTGCCGCAATTATTTCAACGCACACTACATCAAAAATATTTGAAATTTACGTGTTCCATTGTAAAATATGACCTTCACTGAAAGACATTGCTAAACTGATACTACTATGTCAATCGAATCGATTCTGTCAGAACTAACAATAGATTTCATTTTTCGCAAGGTTTCATTCAGCGCACACTAGACCAAAAAGGTTAGAAATTTACTAAAACGTTATTTTTTGTCAATAAAATCACGAATAACAACATTGTGTAGTTGAATTCGTAATAAAAAATGCTTTCTTATACGGAGTGTACTTTTTTGGGTTCTATAAGAAAAAATAAAGTTGATGATGGTTTCTTCGCAACGAAACGTTGTAGTAAAAATTAGTAAACGTCATCTTGTAGAACAGTAAGAGTGGCAATTAAAAAGTGCATTAAGTTTTTTTGGTAAGTTTTCGAATAACTTCAGGATATAATGAAAACGAAATGGCACAATTTCGGTTTTTCTCGAATATCACCGAAAGTAAGCCAAACTCAGCGAGTTTCTTAACAGCAAAATGTCGACGCCTCGAGTGGGCAACTTTTTCCAAATTTATCCGACTCTGTATCTCTCACGGTTTCCGAGATCCACATGCTGTTCATCCTTATCTTGGACACACTGTAGATATCTACAAAAGAATAAATCTTATTATTATTATTATTATTATTATTATTATTATTATTATTAAAATGATACAAACTAAAATGTTTCTTTGTATACGTATAATCTAAAAATGCTGAAGATTTATACGATGATCAAAGCTCATCAAACAAATATTCGTATAGTGAAGAAGGTTTTATTTTATAAAGAATACATAAAGAAATCATTGCCAAATAATCACAGTTTTATGTTCATTCAAATTTGTTGGCAATAAATGTATGTTGTATTGTAACTATCCCCATGCTGTTCATCCTCATCTTGGACACACTGTATATATATATATATTAGCAACTTTGCCGACAGGTATGTAAAGCAGTTACATAGTCGATTCTTTAATAATTATAGCCAACATAATAGTTGGCAAGTATAAAAATTTCGAATCGCTTGCAGTAAAGTACTCAGAGGTTGTACAATAGCAAACAAACACTGAGAATCACCCGACAGCTGTTTCGTCCTTTTGGGACTCATCGGGAGTGAGAGAACTGGAGTGTAAGTTCACTATTGTACAAACGCGCGCTGTCGACTATGTAACTGCTTTACATACCCGTCGGCAAAGTTGCTAACATTTACGTACGTGAACGCTTTCACGAGTCGACACTAGATGTCGAAAAACTTATCGTTTAAATATATATACACGTCACATAAAATAACAAAATTACAAACAAACATAATATATTATACCACAGTTATATCTTACAAGAAAAAAGTCACCAATTACTAATGTGAATATTCTAATAAATCTATTGAAAGTTCAAATAAAAAATTTAATCTTATGCCTCTTTACAGGTAGAAATTAATGTTTTTTTTTAAATTATAACAACTAAAAAAAGAAAAAGGAAGGGATTTGACCTTTTGTACGGTTGAAATTTTATTAAATATTTTTAAAATATTTGGTTAAATTTTAGAAATTATTACTCAAAACGTTTTCTAGTACACATTGTTAAATGTTCTGATAGTGAAAATATTCTAAAAACACTTTGGAGATATATAAATCAGACTTTTCAAATTCTCCATGTTAAACAGAATGCTTTAGATTTTCCGAAACACACGGTATAGTTGATTAAGTAGTAAGTAGTATCATGCAGTCAACAAGAAGTACGGGTATAGTATTTCGTGTAATTAATGTAAATATAGTTAAGTAAATATCATAATGTAAGTAGCGACAAATAATAAACGATATACAAACCGCGGCGGGTTATATATTCCAAGCCTACAGCTCTGGATACACCGACGTCCTACATCAACTCACCTAGACGCCATGGTGGTGACCCCGACGTGAATAATCGGCCGCGGAAGACCAAAACAACGCAATCACAGGTATATCCCAAAATTTTGTTATACCTATGAAATGGACGGGAAAACGACCGCCACTGCGCCTGCTACGCTCGCTGCCGCCCCACAGTCAACGCTACAACGCGTGCCATACCCATTCTCGCCAACACAATGCGTGATTAAATTCATTTTTCTCGAGAACGGGTCAAAATATTGATATGAAACAAGATTACATAATTTATGTAGAAGTGATTGCTGTGTCAGATTTTAAATTAAATTTGATGTTACACATACAGTGTGATAACTTTATAATCTAATTGCAGCGTAATTGGTGGTAAGTAGCGCCCTCTATGAACAACGAAAAAATTGCAACGCGTATCTTGTTTGTTATCTAAAAAACATAACGTCGCCAAATTTTAAGTTTCTAATAAATTAAAATTACGACTTTTAACACCCTATATTTTCAAAAATATCAACTTTCAGATAAAGCATATTTGCGCCAATAGGCAAATTTGACGTGTAGTATTTTCGGTTTCCGGATTTCCCATTGTTAATAAATCACTCAGTATAATTAAAACAAGTGAACAAAAAATAAGATAATCAAAAATCTGAATTAATTATCCTGTAATAATACATGCAAGAAAAATATTTAATTATTTTATGTTGCTCTCTTTTTTAATCACAATATAACATACATTTTGCCAACAAGTTTTAATGACACATAAAACTATGATTATTTCTTTATGTATTTAAAATGGTTTGTAGCATTTTACCAGTATACAGGGTAGCTTTTATGTATGGAACCAAGGCTCTGTAGCCAAAAAGGTTGAAGGCATCATTCTGGAAATTTTAGGGATCAAATCTGAAGCTATTTCACATAATTTGACACAATCAAAAAATTTTTTTGCTCGATAATTTTTGACACGTCCGCCATCTTAAATTTTTTAAATAGCAAGATGGGTCATGTGATATATCATTTGAAAGCTTATTTTATTTACTTTGCAACTGACTAGAAACATTGAAGTTGTATTTGGAGGAAATACCTAAAAAATTTATTCTAATAATTATTTCTGCAATTATTTGTATTATCGCCTTTTTAATTTAGGTGGCGATGCTTTTGACACGTTACCTAGGTGACGTTACCTAGGTAACGTTATAACGTCAAAACATCAGTTATTCTCATTACTAATTCATTATTATTCAATAATTAGAACCGTCTCGTAAAAATGAATCAGCTAACTGAATCAGAAAGATTACAAATTCTTATGATGGTTGGTTACGGCGATAGAAAACGCACGCATAAAGAAGTTTGCCAACTCTTCAATGCTGAAAACCCTTATAGGAATCCTATAGTGAGATCTACTGTGACCAAGACTTTACGACGGTATAATATCACTGGGAGTGTTAAGAACCGTCGCAGAAGTGGCCGACCAACAACAGTGGCTACAGAGGATAATTCACTGGCAGTATTAATGGATGTAGTTCATCAGCCCAAAACATCAGCATATCAGCTTGCACTAAACCATAATAAATATTCAAACTCAGTTACAAAGTAAATAAAATAAGCTTTCAAATGATATATCACATGACCCATCTTGCTATTTAAAAAAATTCAAGATGGCGGCCGTGTAAAAAAATTATCGAGCAAAGACATTTTTTGATTGTGTAAAATTATGTGAAATAGCTTCAGATTTGATCTCTAAAATTTCCAGAATGATGCCTTCAACCGTTTTGGCTACAGAGCCTTGGTTCCATACATAAAAGCTACCCTGTATGTGCCAGTTGTATCATTTAAAAAAGAATTTTCCCCTGCGCTATACGTCTGTATACCCATCATCAAGTAAAGTAAATCAAATCAGTTCAAAGAAGCCTGTGATAACGAGCATAAAAAAAATTGTCTGCTTTTTCTGTACCATTAACTTATTGTTTCTACACCCTGTAAGGGAAATGTTCTTGAGTCACAACAAAAAAACATCCATTCTTCACAATGATGTAAGTTCGAAAATAAAAAGCACATTTCCAAAATAAAATTGGGGTATTTTTACTTTTATTTAGGAAATGATTGTTAGAGATTTAAAGTTTATCTGAATTTTCTTGTACGCCTGTTAAAAATCATATCGTCTTCTCAATTACGTAACTGTCACATTGTTTACTTGTACTGACCAAGAACATTATTTTGTTTAGAACACCCTTATCCAAACGGTACAATACAAAGTCAATTGAAACATATATTTTCTGTATTCTCTATTAAGATTTTCAAAGGGGTGCTAGCCGTGTTTGAGGGATGATTGACGTGTTTTGGGATTTTGTTTAATCCATCTGGTTTTTTCGTAATATGGTAATCTTTTAGTTTGGACACCCTATGTAATTCAAAGCGAGTGAATAGAAATAATAAGATAATAAAAAATCTAAAAGTAAAATTTCAACTGTTAATTTTTTTTTGTAAAACCACCAAAATAACAATAAGTTACAGTGTTAAGTTTTTTAGAATCCCTGTTATTTGTAATTACAAAACATAAATTGAGTTAAATTTCACAGATTCTATAACGAACTTAATTAAAACAACCACTAAAAGTACAAAAAATCAACAGAAATTACACACACTTGAATGAAAACAAAGGTTTGTTTGCCCCACAGACGCCATTTTAGCAAAAGCGTTGAATTGCCTTGTACATCATAGGTACATTTTGCCAACAAGTTTTAATGAAATATGAAACTGTGATCATTTGGCAATGATTTCATTATGTATTCGTTAGAAAATAAAGTCTTAATTACGACACGAAATTTTTTTTGATGGGGTTTGATCTCCGGATAAAACAAGATATAGAATATAAGCATCTTCAGATTATATGTATACGGAAAAACATTTAAAACTACTTTAAACCAAAAATGGTTTGAATCATTTTACTAGTGTATATGTGTCAGTTGTATCATTGAAAAAAAAATTTAGTACTCCAGGCGATACCTCTGTGCACGCCACTGGTATTTGTTAAAAACCAAGTTTCAACTTCATAATAATTTTGCGTCTAGTTATTTATGGAACATGTTTAAAAAAAAAGCTTTCGACACTTTGTCTTAAAATTGGGTAAGAAACAATATCCTGAAGTTTAACCGTATACCCTAATTTACACCGTGTACGTGCAAAAAATGTTTGATGAAACTTATTATAATTTGGGAGTGATTTCGTTATGTATTAATTAGAAAATAAAATTCTGATTACGTCAAAAGTATTATTTTGATCTCCGAATAAAACAAAATATAGAAAATGTCGCTCATTTTGATGATTCATTAATAGAAAGTAACATTCAAATTTCGCGCTAATCGTTAATTTCTAGTGTTGTCACCAACGTGACGTTAGGTTTAATATAAATAAAAGTGCGCATGTATAGCTGTCAGATTCTCATTCTGCGTTTCCGCTACTTGATCGTCTAGCGGCATCAGTCAGCTAAGTGCTGTAGATCTTAGTATTAAATAACTGAAGATACGTGTGTGCGGTGTTAGAAATTAATTTTAAATCAGAATGAGCTGGCAGGATTATGTTGATAAGCAGCTCTTGGCTTCTCGTTGTGTAACAAAAGCCGCAATTGCAGGACACGATGGAAATGTTTGGGCAAAATCAGAAAATTTTGAGGTACGTACTTTTTTTAATTAAATTCTTAAGAATAACATTCGCATAATTAAGTTTTCTCGTAAATTCATCCAAATCATGTTTGAGTCATTCAAGAACAATGACAGGTAAGGGCTGGGCTCTCGTCACATTAATCTAAGTTAAAAATGTGCGTTTGCACCTCACTAATAAGTAAAAGCGATAGTTTTCTTTGTAAATTTATTGAACGGTGCAGTTTTTCGGTGGTTGCTGCGTTAGTTTCAGAAATTATTCAGAACGAAAGACAATGCAGCCGGTTTATAATCAAGATGGCGGCTGTCGTTGTGGACGTGTAGTATTTTGCGATATTTCTGCTTTACCCACTTTTTCAACTAACTCTACGCCGCCTTTTCGCAATTGGCGCATTTTCTTGATAATTTTGTTAACACCTGCATCTTTATTTCGAATTTCCGCACGCTTATAATCGCTCCGCACCTGTGACCAGGAGATAAAAGATTCTACCCTACAACCGGATTCGGCAGGCAGGTTTCCTTTCTGTGCATTTTCCGCATATTTTTCGACGAATTTCCTTCGCAATTCTTGGTATGTACGCGCACCGTGAACCCACGCGACGAAATTTTCGGTTAGTGTACGTTTTTAAATACGAGATTTGTGTGTATGTCCTTTCTAGGATACTTACGATGTCGTTTATTTTTAGATGTGTATAAATCGGCTGCATTTTTTCCCTGCATGTGGAGGATGTTGTATTTTTGTGCCGGTTATTAGGTACATTTTTTTTCCTAATCGTTCACATCGATAATTTATCTTTCGTAATTACGATGGGGTGAATGCTTAATTAAACAGGGAAAGTGATCGGGTTTCATATAAAAACCTCTGCCATGCATCTATTGATCGTATATTTTCTCTATTTGGCGGGTGGCGGTCAATGCGCTTTTGCAGCCTTCACCTTCATGATCTCCAAGGTCTATACGTTCTCTTTATTCCACGCTTTTGTCTATCCTTTCGCGTGCTCGCAAAATTCTTACATATGATTCAGACTCTTCTTTTTTTTTTATTCAAACGAAACTGTCTTATAAGACAATCGCGAAATCTTGGGCCCTTCGGCACATTCTCTCAAACCTGTTTGGCGATGCCATTATTCAGTTATCAGTATTTTACACGTCAAAGTCGGCGTCTATTAGAGGACAAACGGGACTTGGTTGCGGAGAAAACGATTTAATTTTATTTATAAAGTAGGAATTCCGAATGAATCATTTTTTTTTTTCGAAAATGGTCTTAATCAGAAGGCTTAATAAAGTACTGTCAAGGTTGTGTTGCGTTCACGTGGTATTCGTCAAAACTATCATTACCCCACTTTCAAATAGAAAATCTAAAACTGTTAACGTTTAAAAATAGAATGTGATTAATCACAGACTTTAGGGTGATTTCAGAAGATGTCCTAAAATATTTGTCTTATCACATTAAAATTTATATTTTCTAGCTGATTTCTTAATCATTTATTTCCATGAAACTACATACATAAATGCATTGCATGAATCATACAATGAATGCATTTTTTGAATTTGAAATTAGTAGACTTATTCGTTTTAGCATAATTTTAACTTACATATTTAGATAGTGACGCAGAATGTTAATTTTGAAACGAAAAATATCCAATAGTTTATCGTCAACGAAAAATTTTACTTATAATTTTTTCGATAGCGTACAATATATTATCGAAATTTACACAGTCAGTACAGTACATATTGGTTATTGATTTTTTGTTCGTCCGATAAGATAAATATGAAACTCGAGACGTTCCCAATGTTTGTAAAACTGATTTAAAGAAATTCGTTGTTATTTACATTAATTTCAATTTTATTTGCTTAAAAAATTAAACTAAGGTTTGTATTTTTTTCAAATTATTGTTAAGCTGGTATCTTGAACAGTTCTAAAGTTCTGTATTAATTTCACAGATAGTTGTGTAGCTTCACAGACGTTAATAAGTTGAGATTTTCGACCGAAAATTAACTATAATTGACTTGGAACGTGGATATTTGCCAAATATCTGAATAGCTTCTCGGTTGATTAAGATCTAAAACAAAAGCTAAATGTTATACCGCCGGAAGTGACACAAACTTTTGATTTTGAAATGGAACACCCTGTATATTATTGCATTTTTTAAATCTGTATAATTTTCTGAATCAAATGATACCACATAAGTGTCATTTCAAACGTCAAAATTTGTTCTAATTTAATTTTTAGTTTTCCATTTAAGTGTGTCATGACTGTATTCCTATTTATTCTAATCGACCCATCCTAGCTAGAAAAATTGAAATCCCGTCAAAATACTAAATTATGTGATTTATAGGCCAATGAAGCCTATCAAATTTGTTTTTAGGGTAAAACTCAATTTTTTTCAAATGGAACCATATTGGTACCGTGGTGCCATTTATTAGTACTATTAATAAGGATTTTTTCATACCGTGTTTTAAAATGTGCGATAAATACAGTCAAAATTACAGCTAAAAGAAATTAAGAAAATACAATTCTGTTCTAATTTAATGTTAAGAAAGCTACTAAGGTGGCTTTGGAATACAAAAAATGAACATTAACTATCTACAACAACTGTTCAAATTGCAATAATATACAGGGTGTTCCAATTAAAAATCAAAAACATATTTTATAGTAAAAAAGTGTCATTTATTATGTATACGGGATGTCCCAAACTTCCATCAATTATCTTTAAAACTAAGGGAAAAACGGGGAGTATACCATGATCCTGTTTCACCCGGTATAGCATTTTTTATTTTCTGTCAAGTTCTCTTTTATGCACTTCTGTTAAGTTGGGACCCCCACTTAGTGAAAATTGGAAAAAAATCGATGATAATTTAGCACTAATAACTGGATCACCTTTTTGGCATAATCTGGTTTCGCTTTTTCTGATGTATTTTTATTTGTAAAAGAATTTTATTAAAGATAAAGCAACTTCTAGCATTTACAAAAAAAATTATCTCGATACGACCATTTCTCGCCCGTCAATCGACGCGCAAAGTTGCTATGTTCTGCGCGGGATTACGAAATACACCGAATAGCGCACGCGCTCCGCTCTGCATTTTTATTTAAAAAATTACCATTTCGATGGGTTTAATGATGACGTTATTCTTTCCAAATATTATTTAATTACAATATTGCTATTTGTTACAAATTTATTGGTACAGTTGAAAATTTTTTTTGACCCAGAACTGTGTTTATATTGAAACAATTAATATTTTGATGGGTTTTGACGGCATGACCTCGGAAGAAGATGTAGAGGGCTCGAATAACGAAGACGACGAAGTTGATGACGAACTTCCAACGATGGCAATGGTTAGAAATTCACTAAAGAAAAAGTGAAAACTGTGGAGTAGGCCTATCGAGGAAACCACATGAAAAACACGCTGTAAACTCAACCTTAAGAGGGTGCGAAATTGAGTTCGAAAAAAGCAGAAAAAAATAAGTTCATGAAGGTAAAACCCGTCGAAATATTAATTGTTTCAATATGAACACAGTTATGCGTTCAAAGAAAGGAATTTCTTATATACCAATAAATTAGTCACAAATAGCGATAGTGTAATTGAATGATATTTGGAAAAAATAAAGTCATCATTAAACCCAACAAATTAGAATTTATACCCAAATAGATTCACTGTAATACCGATTTTTAAAGTGGGTTTGCTAACTTGAGGAGCAAGTTAGCACCCCCCACTATGTCAAAATCAAATTTTAACAACACAACTAAACACCTTCAATTAAGCACTAATTTGTACCCACGACGGTTTTAAGGTAGCGTTCGTATAATAGATTACCACTTCGATACATTTAACAATTGTTGCCCGTTACTGAAATGCATAATTCTTTCTTAAACGTGGATTTTTTTCCTACAACGTATCCGTTTTTTTTTTTACTTTTTCTATCAAAATTATTGAGTTGCCACACGTTTATTTTTCGAGCAAAATGCTTTGTGTCACCGCACACTTTCGATACTCTTTTACACGTATGTTGTATTAGTATGATGTGGACTTGTGTGCGAAACGCTTGTTTTTTTATATAATTTCATCACGCATTTTAACAGTTTTGACAAGAACTCGTTTAAAAAATTTGCAAATAAAAAAAAATGGACAATTGTATATATTCAATTTAGAAACTAATTTGTACCCACTATAATTTACTCATAATAAAACTATTATAATTAATTTTTACTCCATATCTTATAAAAAAATATTAACACATTTTTGAACTAGTGTCTTCTAGATTAGGGTCTAAACGCCGTCCTTCTACTAACACGACTGGTCAGCTTCTTTAGAAGTTCCGATGATGGACGTAGATAGTCTACATCTAACATATGAAACGGATAGACCTTCGAAGAAGTTGATCACTCGTGTTGGTAAAGCTTAGGAAGAAATTCCAATCAACCATCCCGAATTTAGGCGACATTAGTTCTCTAACAGGCCGCGAAAGCCTAAAACAATTTGTCACACCCTTTTCTTTTACCCTTTCCGACTAATTAAAATTAGTACTTTTTACGAAGTATGTACAGGGTGAGTTTTTTAAAACTTACAATTGTTATATTTTCTAAACAAAAACAAACTTGAAGTAAAACAAGAACACAGGAATATTTTTGAGGTACTAATGACAGTTGTGGAATCAACTCCTTGGCCCTCAGAGACTATCCTTAAATGTTTTAAAATGCCATGATCCTGCTTGTGATGTTATTTTTTAGAAAGTTTCATAAAGATTTCAATAAATTGGTCGAAAATTATAATATAATAAAGAAATTATAGCGATCTTATATCTATCCGGGTTGCCGGCAGTTCGGCCATCCGTCCGTATCTAAACAGGATATCAAAGAAAACCATTGCTCGGATTTTTTGAAACTTAGTGTATTTATAATACCGCAGATCTGATTCAATTTTGGACATATCTGTCGAGCCAAAAAGTCGTCAACCTACATTGATTTTTCTATCCTAGCAATATTTACAAAAATATGCATTTTATACATTTTTTAATAAGAAAAGTATAATTTCATTGTACACAACTTCCAATCAACGGGGTCTTTAGTTCCGAATCTAAACCACACTACTCCCCAGGGGTGTTAGTATTTTTATAAGATATGGAGTAATAATTTATTATTAGTTCTTGCCGAAACTGTTAGAATGCGTGTTGATATTATATAAATAGAACTCCACATCTTATGATACTAACAAACGTGTAAAAGAGTATCGAACGTGTGCGGAGACATAAAACATTTTCTTCGACAAACGTTTGACATCGTCGCTACTCAATAATTTTGATAAAAAAAAGTGAAAAACCCAATACGTTTAGAGAAAAAAATCCACGTTTAAGAAAGAAGGAAATGTGCACCCGAAGAAATTTGTAGAATCGAATCATACATTTCAGCAACGACCAACAATAAATTGTTAAATGTATCTAAGTGGTAACTTATTATACGAACGCTACCTGCTACCTACTACCATTCCTAACTCCGAACAAAAGTAGATATCACTCGCACACGTTCCTTTTAAGACTAATTGAAAATTTGGTACACAAAAAGATAAAATGAAAATTGCATTTTAGAAAAAAATAGTTATAGACAATAAAATTTCCAGCAACTTTTCTCTCATAACTTTCTTTGTACAATTGATGTTGGTGGAGATATTGTTAAGACAATTAGGGTTACCTGATAGTCTCTCAGCAATTACTTATCGGATCAAAAATTAGTTTAGACAAAAGTGTGTAGGTTACACCCGGATGTGCAAAGTTTTATAAAAATCGAAAAAGTTGGTTTCCTTGATATCTTGTTTACATATAGACGGATGGTCGGCCGACTATCGGACAAGAAATTTGTTTTGCTTCATTGTAACGTACTAACTCTAATTCGTGAGAAAAAGTGAAAAAAGGAAATCATCGCATAACTTTCAATTTGCACAAAGTGGGGGTGCCAACTTTACCGACGCCGACGTTTCAAATGCGATATCATTTTTTGTTTTCTTTTGACTATGGATTTCTGATTAATTTTCTTATTGGTCCTATACTCATGTAGGTAAGGAAGTATAAACCTACTCGCAGAAATTTCGAGCCATTCTTTTGGAAACTTCCGGCTTGCGAATCTGGCACGTATCAAATGTCAAAATGATTCGAACAGTCAGTGGTGCTGCATCAGAACATCCGTTGGAAAATCAGAACAGAACAGAAAATAAACAGTGACGATAAAAATAGTATTTATAGTATTTCATGTTCCAAATATTCATTGTTACGTGGATATGAAATATCTTTGTAACCCGTCAAATTTGACTTACTGATATCACCAGAACCTTTACAGTTTTTATAGTGTTGTCTCAGGAAAGAACCACTTGAAATGAACAAAACCTTTTAAACACGGACTGCCGAATAACATTGCCTATGACGTTCACCATTAACCCTTCAGGTGAAATTTTCTCCCAAAAATTATTACACTATTTAGTATTTGATCTAGGATCCCTTCTTAGTGGATGTGGAAAAACAAGAACAACTCAAATTGCCGACGATTCGCTCTTTATGTGAGCGTTCAATCAGAATCAGTTGAGAGTCATCGAAATTAAGATATTTTTCCGACGACTATTATAAAAAGTAGGCGTTTGTCCACAGCGTTCTGTTAGTGAAAACGTCAAATTGTGAATTGAAGGAGATAACTGTGTGAAAAGGAATCTGTTTGGCTTACAACTGTATGTAAAGGAAAAAAAACTGTTTTAGTTACAGTGATATTTCACACACTTTTCGATATGCATAAAATGAGTGAATATTAATTTTAAAATCAAACTTTTATTTTTGTAGTCGTCGGAAAAATATCAACCCCATTAAGTTAGCCCCCCAAAAATGATTTAAAACGAATGCAACATTTAGTGCTAATTAGTTGCTCTAATTTCATTTTTGCGCTAACTAACTTTACGCATTGTTTTTATAGGCTCTAGATAAAATGACAAAAATCAGTTATTTCCATGGCTAACCTACCTTCAACTATTAATCGTATTTTTCTAACAAAAATTCTTATGTAAGACCCATATTTTTTTATATGGTTGTAAAGAGAAGAAAAGGTGCTATCCGAAACATAAAAAAGTATATTATGCTATTTGAAAAAAAAAAAGTTGAATACCGCTACCATTATATCAGTGCAGAATTTGAAAATTGTATTTACTTATTTTATAGAAAATTTAATCTCATTTACGAAAATAAAAAAAATAAAAAATAACGGAAATACAAGTCTGGGGAGTGATCTCTGGGACACCCTGTATACCATTGTCGCAACACTTATTTGTAGTTAATGATTCAGTATTGCATGTTTTTTTTGTCAAAATGTTTGTAATAAAATTAAACTTTAATTTACAACAAGTACCGAATTTGTTTGCTCGTCCAAGTATGTAGAAAAATTGTCGTAAAAATGTAGATAGTCGTTCGGTCAATCATATCTGTTAAGATATATTATATTTTTATAACTCAATCGACTTTTTCAAAAATATTTTATTTAACGCAATAAAATTTACCGTATTGCTCATTTCGAAAGCGGTACTTTTTTTGATTATGATTTGGGTGAGACTAGAAGGATATCAAGCTATAGACCCCCTACCATTTATCAAAAAAATATATTTCAAGTTTTTTTTTCAAATTTTATTTTGTTACAAACATTTTGATAAAAAAACAACTCAATAACGGTGTCTTGCGCGACATATTGCAACGTCGATTTTTAGAAAATATGGTAAATTTTTCTTTTATTGTGATATATTGAAATTATTTTCCTAACTTTAATAAATTATGCTTATTTGACTCAAGATTGCTTCACACCAAAATCAAAACCAAGTCTATTTGACTTTTTTTAAAGAACGCTAATTTAGTAACTTTTTGTACCACTCGTATAAATGACAAAACAAGTAAGGAAGTTTTCCAACCCCCCAGTTAAAGACTAGAGAGGAAAATATACAGTGTTGCTGAATGTTACTTTAAAAAAAAATGTTGAATTTGCCAACTATCAATTACTTTTTTTTTAAATTTGTTTCTTATTTTGACATGAAAAATAGATTGCACACTCTTCATGTTTGTGAATTTAATGAACTGATTTTTCCAAAAGACATTCCAGTAGTAATTATGAAATTGTAGATGCAGCAAAAAGGTTTCTTAAGTACAAATAATCGTCTCGTTATAGATCCAAGGATCTATAAGTACTATAAAGTACTTTCCAAAGATAAGAAAAATAAGTGTTTATTAAGAGTATAGTTGCGCAACCTAGTAGATAAATAAAATTACAATTTCTGATATCAATAGATAAGTGTTCTCAAGTCATAGATTTCATGCCTAAAGTAAACAAAATTTTCAAATAAGTTGGTGAGTCTAGTAAATGACGTCAACCTAAAAGTTAATTATAATTGGCACGCTGATAATATTTCTTTTAGTCTGTTGATTGAGTTAAAAACTATAAAATCAGAATGTTTCGTGTCGTATACTTTGTCATCAAGGATATCTATAGTTATTTATCGAAATAACCACTAAATTCTATAATCTTACAATTAGCAAAAACTAGAGTGTTACTGATTAATATTTGTTAAGTGACAAATTAATTGAATTTTCAAAAGTAACTATAGTAAAATTCCCGAAGGAAAATAGCTATTACGTTTTGAACACACTAGTGTGCACCTGAATATAGTCTGTACGCTGGGCAATTTAACATAAGCGATTAAGTCGTAAATCTCAATTTTCTATTATTTTCCAGTTTCTATAAAGTTTATTTTGAGCAACTTTCTCCCGCATGGAACTGGTTTTTACTTTGCATACGGGCGAAAATTGCTCAAAACCCTATGGAAACTTGAAAATAATAGAAAATTAGGATTTACGACTTATGTTTAATTGCCCAGCGTATGCATTATAGATGTATTTACACGTTTGATCGTGAAACGAACCACCACGGCAACAGAAATAAAATAATACATATTTAGTGTGGTGGAAAGTCCTTCAAATACTAATCAGCCAATAGTGTAGCAACAGTACATGAATAGGTCTAATTCAGGAGAATATGCAATCTCTTTTTTTCATGTTTGCAGAAATACAAAGAATTATCCATGTGTAATGGAAATTAATGTACTGGAAGATGTTTTTTTTTCTTAATAAAAACACACATTACCTGAAATAGCACATTTTAGTCAATCCACAGCACTTAAAAACATTTGTCAAACAAGGCTACGCTATTAATATTTTTACTCTTTGCTGGTTAAAAAATCCAATAAACAACTTACTTAAAGACCATTGTAGTATTCGCTCACTTCGTTTGATCTTGCTTTAATCGGGGTGGACTAACTGGCTACCGGGAGAACTAGACAACTGACCGCCGGGACAACTCAAAATTAATTAACTAGTACTACAGAAAGCTTGGAACATATGATATGCCAAGTAATCGAATGCCAGTTAACTCAAAATCTACGTAGAAGGGCTATGAACTCATCAACATTGCGAAAAAACTACGCGCATTTTTAACGCAACATGTCGAATTCCTGCTAAACAGTTAACGCCAAATAAACGAAAAGGTTCACTGTAATTTTTGTCTAAATATTTTTAATACTACACATGTACTTGAATTTTTTAGGGTATCATCAAGGTTCTGTGCTAAACTAGGAACGTTTGTTTCATTTAACCAAAATCTATATTACAATTTAAAAAATCAACCTGTATATGCAGTTTGAAATTCTAACCATCTTTTAAAATGGCAATCTTAGATTTTTTAAAGCACCCCTGTTATATATATTGTTGTGTCAGATGTCTGTGGCGACCAGTTGGCAGCGGTCATTTGTCTCGCGGGCAGCTGGCGGCGCTCATTTGTCTTAGATAGTGATTTGATAGCAATAAATTCATGCAGGAAAATACCTTCCTGCAATTAGTTTGTAAACAACTATCGCGATATAATCTCCTCTCATGAATTTCTGAATTTTCATTGTGCGATCAATAATTTGGTATTTAACTACTTCTGGTTTTTAATTCTTAAAATCACCTTGAAGTAATATGTGAAAATTCAGAGTAAAAGTGACGGACGGTGTGGCTGAGCTTCAGCTCTCTCGTTTTAACTTCTAATAACCTAATATACTATTGTGATGTTAGTGTTAAAAGTTTGATTTAATTTAAGTTTGCGAATCAAAGCACTTTTTTCTGAAGAGTTGTTTTTTTCATTGCTTTGTGGATTTTATTTATTGAACCAATTAAAAATCGCAATTGGACTGTGGCGCAGTACATAATATGAAATCAAATAATAAAACCACTTGATTGGTTGACATAACTTTTTTCCACTACAATCAAATTTTTTAAAACAGATTACCCGAATTAGAAGTGCATAATTTTTGAACAATATTTTAACATCGACCAAATACAAAATCACTAGTTTGGTGTTTGAATAATGATGCGAGTTTTCTATTTCACAATGTTCAATACGTATGTTCACTATTTTGTAATTATAACGAAAACACATGGTATTTATTTTATACAATCACGTAATAATAATCAAATTCATCGAAAAATATGTGTTAAATAAAATCTATGAATTTGACTAGGCTATCTCAGTACCTTGGTCGACGCATGCGCAGCTAAGTTTAAAAAAAAAAGAAAATCGCCTGACACTATGTTCACGATAAAGGTTGTGACGTCAAGCCAATGAGAGGGTGTTCTATGTATTTGAATAAATGCTGATATTTCTGCTAAGTTTTTCTACATATACATTTAATTTTAAGACTATTTTGGACGTTATCGCAATATTTCAATGTTTTTTTTTGTGAACATTTCTATTGAGAAAAAAACGAGCAAAAAACATCGCATTAATATTGTTGTCGCGGACAATCTCAATTAAATACAAAAACGCCTGTGTGTTTTATGAAATCGTACTTATTCTAACGACACCGAAAAATAATACGACATTCGTGACACAACTTTCACACCCTTTACAAACTGAGGGTGGTTAATGTGTCACGCTCTGTACGCCGATCCGTAACACGCGCCTAAATTATTTTTTTTCCGTACGAAAGCTTACGTTTGATATCCGGTCGCGTTAGAGAACCTATTAATTCGGGAATAAAAAAAGATAAAGGTTAGTAGTTTGCGGTGTAGTAAAGGGCAATTTCAGTCTGAATAGCGACGTTTTTCTGAATATTGCGTCTACATTATAAAGGTTCAAGAGTTTGCTTTAAGAAAATTGATCTATTGTGCATTCCATTTATTTGGGATAGTTTGCCGGATACTATTAATGATTATGAGTGTAACCGTTATTTAGCCATTACATTATTTTTAACAAGTTTATTTTTACATTTATTGGCATCCACACTAAAATGACGTACATTATTTCATAAGTTCCCATATATGATTGAATGTATTTATGCGAGTAATCTGATAATTTTCATTGATACTGAACTTGAAAATTCGATATCAAATTGTTATTTAAGATTTTATACTTTTTCAAAAAATTATGACTAACGCAATACAGTTTTTCTATCGGCTTGCAAAGTATCAGTCAATTTTGTAAGTTATTTCAAATACTGTTAAAGCAATACCGAGCATGTATCACATTTCGTCTTGGATTAATAGGCGAAGATGTATGGTGTCTCTTTACATTTGTTTTTTTTTCTCTCTAAAAGACAATACAATTAAGTGTATTTTTTAAAACAAGTTGTTTATTGTCGCATCACGATAAACTTCTGGTAAAGTTCATCTTGAACTTGCAATTACTTCTAAGAACAAACATCTCAAGCACTGTTGCGTTTAATGACCGAATGTACTCTTTTCTTGGGAACGTGTTGTTACGTAAGGCGTACTTTTAAAATCTGGTTTTATTGCGGATAAACCACTATCTCATTTACCAAAGCTTCCTGGCTCGATATAATTTTTTCCCTTTTTACACATTTCCTTAATTTTTTGCGGTCGTCTCTATACGCCGCTGGTGTTATTAAATTATATGATAGCAATTGTACACGCATTCACTTAAACTACCTGCAATTATTGCACAATTGCAAGGATTGCGGAATACATTTTGCAGTAGTTATCGATTTTGTATTTTGCAAATAATTTCATTTTTATTCCGGCGGTTTTCTCTGAATGAATTTTTTTTTTATTGCTCCGTTTACGATAACTTGTTAGTTCCACTACGTATTTTACACTTTTATAGCCAAATTACTTTTGTAGTAAACACATAAGTGGTGGTCTTAGTTTATTGCAACCTTAAACCGTGTACACTTGCTAAGAATTCTCAACGCCCATGAGAAATTTGGACGTAAATGCAAAATTTATTCGAACCACAGAATTAAAGTAACAATCTGGCTCACACATTTATCTTTACGTTCGTGGTTTATTCATTGAGTGGTCGTTGTTACATTTACAGATGTTGGAACTGACGTTGATCTGAGAAAAACTACATCCAAAGTCAAGGTTAATTTTCGCACATTACACTTATTCGTTTTCGAAGCCCAAACAAGAGTTAATTTACAAATTTTTTTCACGTGAGTCAGTTTATGATGAAATTTCTATGAAGGAGAATCGATGAATCACGGATTAATTGTAATTACAATTATTTTGGAATTAGTTTTGGCGCGCACATGCGTGGACTGGAAAAAAATTAATTTCATATGATTGAAGTTCCATTTGACCTCTCGTCCGACCTATACGAAAAAACACCGTTATGAAAATATTTAAATGGAAACATTTTAAAGACTTATTCTAGAATAAACAGTTACCAATCCCCAGAAGAATTTAGTGTGCATTGACGAGTAGAAAAAATATGTTTTAATTGTGTGGAAGACGCTAGTTTTTGTGCACTTTCAGATAAACCTGTTTTCTTATTGCTTCGATCTTGAAAAACTTGATTTTCATTTGTTCCGAGTTGCAGTTTTTGATTTCTTACACTCAGGAAGAGGTCGCACGCACAATTTTCTAAAATTTAAATTAATGATAATTATTGATTTCTATCGAGTTTTTCACTTACATGTGTGCTTGTTGGAAAGTTAAATTTTATCTTGTTACGCTTTCTTTGGGAAAACTGTTATTAAATATAGATTATTCTGCTCGGTTAGATTGGAACGATGATATGGTGCATTATTGCTTTAGTAATTTATATTAAATAATTTATGCGACTAGGGCAGCCGCGTGTTGTCCAATATATTTAATGTAGGTAAGGATTTTGCGGTGTTAAATTTTCCAGATACAGGTCGAATTTGTACGCTTATTTCGTATTGAAGTCGATGAAATTGTAATTAATTACAAGTCGTTTGTGCCCAAACATCTGTTTGTAATATGGGGGGGGAAGATTAATTTTGTATGCGTCATCATTTTGTGTTGCACACTTTGTTCTATTTATTTTGTCTGAGTTTTTAATACATCTAATATCATGCATGTTTTTTAGGTGACGAAAGAAGAACTTGCGAAATTGGTTCAGGGTTTTGAAAAACAAGACATCCTCACGTCGTCCGGCGTTACCTTAGCAGGAAACCGTTATATATATTTGTCTGGTACAGATCGGGTTGTTCGAGCTAAACTCGGTAAAGTAGGCGTACACTGCATGAAAACAACACAGGGTAAGTTAATGATTTTAATCTTGTTTGTATTTAATTGAAATTATTCCGGAAATTTTGAATCACTAATTCATCAATAAATTTTTGTCGTTACTAATACAAAATCCTATGCATATGAAACCAGTTGGGAATGCGCAAGCTTGCATTGCCGGGATGAACAAAAGAACTGCTTATTTAGCTTAAAAATTTTTCGAAAATTTGACTGGACTTGTAAAATTTTTTAAAATTTTTTCCGGAGCCGATTTGACCACTTCGCCGATGAGATAGACAAAAAATGATCGAAGCAAAAATGTCTTAGATTTTGATGTTCTATAGGAAAATTTTCAAAAATGCCAACAGGAAAAAAGCTACGGACATCCAGACAGACAGACAGACAGACTTTGTGAATTCATAAGATGAACTTTTGTTCATCGAAAAGGGAAACAGTTACGGATTATAAATTGATAATGCTTGTTTGCACAATTTTTAATCGTTCATTTATGACCATAAGCGCTATCGTAAAGCGTTCATAATTAAATTATAACTACATATGTATTTTTATATAGTGAACTTGACAAGTCCAATGACTCCTAAAACGATAATACATCGCAAATGTTGTTGACCACACAATTTTACGCACGTACATACACGAAATTTGAAATTATTAAATTAGAGTTGTTACCGCTATCAGTACTATTTTGTTTGTTATTTCAAAAAAAATTCTCAGTAAACACTTAAAAATGTTTACAAATCAATCGAGTGAATCATAAGTTAGATAAAGTGGGCGAGAGTTTTAATCTAATTTTTTTCATGTCAAACATCATTGGAAAGGTTCGAAGGTTGCCAAATTATTTTTGGACATACTTAACCTATTTATCTAAAATAACGTTTTTCAAAATTATTGTGCCAAAGTTTTCCGAATAGTAATAAATGTTTTCTTTTGCAGCTGTTGTTGTATCCCTTTATGAAGATCCAATTCAGCCTCAACAGGCTGCTTCAGTTGTAGAAAAGTTAGGTGATTACTTAATTAACTGCGGATTCTAGAGGTACGTGTACGAATTTAATACTATTGGGGTTTTACACTTTTTGTGAAATATCAAGACATAACGGCGAATCTTTTTCTTTAATTGCAGATAGTTAGGCCGCTGCCCCTAACTTCATGCGGCATCATCATAAATTTCTTTCAATAACAGCGAACCAGCAATGTGTATATCGAGTGTATCAGTATAAAAGTTTGTCAATGTCGGAACATTGAGTTTCTTTTTTAATAAATATTACATATAATTGTACACAAAACAAATTGGTATCGCAATGGATTATTTTATAAGCATTAAAAGTTGTTTCTTTGTTAGTAGTAATTTTAAAAATTTGCTATATCTAAGTATTGAGTGCTTATAAAATAGTCTACCCATTCTTAATAATTTTTAGACTGTGGTCTCATATTTCGTTAATTTTTTTTAATTATTTTTATACTGTTTAGTGTCTGTGGCGCGCTTTCGTCACGTTTTTGACGATTGTACGCCACAGACACAGACAATAATTTGAAGCATTTTTCATGTAAGCTTTTCCTATACATTGCTATTTCTAATATTTGATACTGAAAAACTACATTTAGGATTTTTTTAAATAAAAATCTCTAGTCCCGCTATATTTCTTTATTTTCCTTTTCCCGCATTGTGTTTAGAAAACAAATTGGGATTGTAGCCGTTAATATGTTTGCCAATTCCAGTGAATTAATTAGCACAAATTATAGATCTAAGTTGAGTCTTCTAAGTATTCTTTTTATTTTGGTATTTTTTTAATCTATGTTATCATGTTTGCTTATCACCTTAATAAGTAATTCATAAATAACGATAAAACTTTTGTGTTTCATTGCATGTAAATTGTAGCGCACTAGTTTTTTTATATCACTTAATTTTTAATTTTCAGAATTTTTGTGATAATTTTAGAAAGTATGAATAGTACATCATTTATTTTAGAACAGTTCGCCAATTGTAAAGCATTTTTCATAAGGATAACTTATATATTGTAAAGTTTTATAATCTTAAACAGATCCATTTTTGTGTAGTCAGCTGTAATATTCTATTTTTTTGCAAATGCTCAGATTGCTCTAGCTTAGGGCAGTGATTTAATTTGTCTTTTTATTTAAATCGACTAAAGTAGCTTTGTAAAATTTCTTATATAATCCGCAAGGGATATTGTGTCTACCTAAATAAAAACATAAATTTGTATTATAATGCGTTTTTTATTTCATATTCCAGACATGCTTTTCGACAATGTCTCTACCAGGATGTACATGAATAATCGTTTCCTGATGTTTATCTATTTTAGTTAGTAGTGCCACACCACAAAAGTATATGCATAAAATTTAATAATTTTCGTTTGTAAATAATTGTAAATAAACTATGACATTAAAATTGAATTCGAAAGATTAATTGACTTAATTCAAATAAAAAAATTGTAAAACCAATTTCTAGAATTTATCGTTTGTAGAATCAAAGAGATTGAATCATACAATCATTTCAATTCTGTTGCTGATTGTGTGTTTTATTATCGCAATTAATGTTGAGTGTTGCATTGATAAGAAAATTCATTGAATATTAAATGAAATAGGTATATTTGTTTCATAACGACTATACTTTTTCGGGTTGAATTCATTTTCTTACTGCTTAAATTTTGTTAAGCAAAAAACTAGTGATTTGATTAAATCTATTAAACTTGATTAATATATCGTTGGTTCGGCCACCTCAAATCAGCAGAAACCTTTCTACCAGACGCAAAGTAATTTGGAATGAGATGGTAAACTTTTAATTAAATTCGGTTTAGATAATAACTCGCTACATAACGCAAAATAAACTTTCAGCTTTGCCGTACAAAACAACTTGTACTCGTAATAGCATTGTCTACTATTTTACGAACATCTCATTAAGCAGCAAACTTCTAAACCGTTACATTTTAAGGTTCCAAATGTCTCAGTTTCGCCAAGTTATTACAATATGAACGGATTCTTGACAAAATTATTTTCTAATTTATAAATGTTTAAAAAAAACTGAAATACCTTCTTCTCGTTCTAACAACGATCTTATTGAATCAAAGTTTAATTTTGAATGTACCCTACTTACACGTGCACATTGTATTTGGAAAGTAATGGAAATATTAAACACGTATGATTTTTGATAGACACAACGTTTAAGACGGTTTCAGAATTTAATAAAAACCTAATAGAACGCAGGTTTATAGAAAACTAGTAGCGTTATAAAATAGGATTGTTCAATCTCCCTTTTCCTTATTCCATTGCCGAAGTTTCGACTGATATGTGCCAGTCTTTAATGTTTATTAAAAAAATATATATTAATTTGTTTCTTAGATATATTTTTCAGAAAACGATTCAAAATAAAGTCGCCTAGAACGTTGATTTCAATCAACGCCTAGAAGCAAAACGGTCAAATCTATTTTTTATATAAAATTGTAGAGAATTTTCTAAGGTATCCTTTGAACACGATTTTATTGTGCAGAATCGACAAATCTTACTTAAACCCAACTAATGTCAAGCGTGAGTTGTAAAACCGGCTAAATCTCTGACAACTTGGTCGCGATACCGGTTAAATCCATTAATAACTTACTGGTGGGTAATCAACTTTGCAGAGGGTAATGTCTGTTGTAATGTGAGTAGCATTGGATGACGATAATAAAAGTGCTAGCGTCAAACCACGAAATACTTCTTGAAGCAGCGTCCGCCTTCTGTCAAACAATGGAAATGGTCATTAGCACAAGAAGCGATGTAAAAGACGTTGTTTGTTTGAATAACAACTGCAGATGCCACAATTCTCAGACTGTGGTCATTACAGCAAGGCTTATTAGTGTTTAATGCTGACGATGGCAAAAATAAACATTTAAAAAACAATAAAATTTTGCAAAAACACGTTTTTATTAAAGTTTTGCTCTACTAGAGGATTATAAATCCTAATTCTAAAAAAAATAACAGTGTGTCATTTCATATTTTGTTAAAAAGGAAAATAAATCTGTCGATCAAGTTTGTAAAGTTGCTTTTTTAAACATTTTGAACATCACAAAGCACAGGGTTGAAGGAGTAATGAAGAGATTTTATGATAAAGACGAAATGCTCACTGAACATCTGGTGGTGATAATACATCAAAAACCAAAAGAATCAAAGACAAGCTAAACTTGACTTCGTAACAAAACTCACTGTACTGAAAAAAAAACTACTGCAGAGGCAAATCGGTCCGAGAATATAATTCGGAGTGATCTAAGCGTCACAAAACTGTAGAAACCTTACTGTACAGAATTCAAGCCTATTTGTTAAAGAATCATTTTTCCGACACGTGCTTAAATAGTAGATTATTTTACTAGGAGTTAAACAATATAATTGTTGAGCTTAAAAGTTTGCTGGCGAGGCCTTAGCCGAGACAGCAAATTAAGCAAAACAGTTATATTTTTAACTCCAAGTGAAATATATTATTTTTCTTCAAGCTTTATTGCTACTTTTCATGTGTTATTTTCAAATTTCAAGATTCCGATTGTTATAGTGACGTTTTATTCTCGACGAATCAAGTTGGTACTTTACTGTTACATTCATTATATGACAAACCGAGGTACCAACCTCTATATAGTTGTGAAAACAAAGAACTGTTGCTTTTTAATGTTTACACATTAAAAAGCGTTTTTAGTGTCTGCCAGTAGTTCAATAATATGACGTTTTATTGTCGCTTGAAGAAAATAGTAGATTATTTTACTAGGAGTAAACAATATAATTGTTGAGCTTAAAAGTTTGCTGGCGAGGCGTTAGCCGAGACAGCAAATTAAGCGAAAACAATTATATTTTTAACTCCAAGTGAAATATATTATTTTTCTTCAAGCGTTTATTGCAGTTTTCATGTGTTATTTTCAAATTTTCGAGATTCCGAGTGTTATAGTGACGTTTTATTCTCGAACGAATCAAGTTGGTACTTTACTGTTACATTCATAATATGACATAACCGAGGTACCAACCTCTAAATAGTGTGAAAACAAAATAACTGTTTTGCTTTTAATGTCTAGACAGTAAAAAGTTTTTAGCGTCGCCAGTAGTTCAATAATATGACGTTTTATTGTCGCTTGAAGAAAAAATAATTTTAACAGGATTCAACGCACCTGCAGTATTTAAGAATTCGGAAGAATCGGACCAAAAAGAGCAGTTACAACAGAATTAGAGGTCCACAGAATACGAGCTAAAGCTTTTTCAATATATTCAAAGAGGACCATGACAATCTTATTATTTCTTACGACTGCCAAAAGAACCTTGTTTTGCCTAAAATCCGTGACCAGTTACCATATTATAAGCGACAGCTGTATCTGTATAATTCTATGGTTGTTAAGGAATCATCACGCAGCAACCCGAGATTAAAATTACCTGCCAATTTAACTTCAAAAACGGGTATATCATAGACGAATCATAAATTAATGTAAAATTTTAGAAAAACAATTAGAGTATTAGTTTTGTTAAACAATACATTTTCAAAATTTTTTATTTAATATTTGCAATTTTTGTAAAACCGAGCAACATTTATATCTCTCATACACAATCAGTTACAAAATTTCGTGAATATTTCAGTTGTTATAAAAGTGGATATAATCTGTTTTGGATCCAGGCGACTCCAATTTCTTGCATTCATTGGCGTTCTTTTCTTCGCAGTTCTTTTGAATAATTTAACTTGCTCTGCACTCTTTCTTGCCTTATTTTGCGATTAAAATTACACAACCGTCACATAAACAAAATGTCGCTCAATATGGACTCCAGTATACATACTAACGAACAGTAACGAAAATTATCGGTGGCACTTTGATGTTTGAATTATGTTTTTAATAACCTTGACGCCATTTTGATAAATGTACATTAAAAAAAATAGTTGTATAAATGCTATGGTAACTGCATCGGTGTAATGTTGGTTGCCGCATATTTGATTTCTTGAGATATATAAATAACATTAATGTACATACGTAGCTCCTAAATGACTCGAATTATAAATACACTTAGTAATACGCCTAATGTGCTTACTAAAAAATAATTTCTTTATTTGAACTTAAACACTACTAATCGAAAACTTCAACGTTATAAACGCCTCTTCAAATAAATGATTATTTAAATTGTTCATGAACATATGATTCTTAAAATACTTAATTACAAACCACGGTCGGAAAACTCATGGAGCATGTCAAACCATAATTGTTGTGTTTCTCCTAACCAGAGATGGCGCTATTGATGATACAGCGGATGTTAATGTAATTATTTTTAATTTAATGTCAATGTCAATTTAATTTGGTACTCGTATATAAGTAAAGTATAATAATGCGAAATGTATACTGTGTTATATATTAGTATTGGTATTTGTATTAGTTATTATACTTTAAATCGAAAAAGAGCAGTTTCAACAACAATGAAGACTTTTATGGTAACTTTGAAAAGTCCACTTTAACGCAAGTTAAAATTAAGGTAATGAAAATAATTTATTTGGTTCTATCCGGCAAAAAGGTGCAAAAAGGTTTTAGAAACAACAATCCTTCTGCTAATGTGTTTAATGCATTTTGAAGTGATATAAAATTTATATTCACACTTCTGGTGCCAATTGTAAAGAAGATAACTATTTCTATATTGTTAAATGATGTGTTATTAAAGGTACGAATTTGTATTTTAAAGTTTTACTTGCAGATACGTTTATTTTTAGCACACTCCGCTACTGCAAACTGAAAAAGAAATTATTCCATTCCACGTTCCGAAACAATTTAAAAAACTGATGCCTAATACACAAGAAATTATCCGATTATGTGGCTGGTTTTGTTTTAAAAAAATGTATGCTTCTTGTAGAAATTGCATTCCTTTGCAAGTTTAACTTCTTTGATGAACCAGGAAAAAAGAATTCCACCAAATACCCAATTTGATCCTGTGATGTGCGTTAAATTTACCTTTATAAGTGACACACCGTCACCGACGTGAAGTTTCGAACTTTTCTTAAAATTGTACGATGGTCTCCTTTATGGGTGTATATTTCTTTGCAGCTTATCAAATTATTTTGACCATTTTATAGGAGACGTTCGAAGGTGGTGGTTCAAGAAAAACCCATGTTCATTATTATTGCCAACGGCGGATTACCGCATAGGCCAACAAGGCCATGGCCTAGGGGCGTCATCTATCCTGGGGGCGTTCGCTGGAAATACCAATTTAAAAGAAAAAAGTTAAAATTAAAATTAATTTAGTTAATATTCAAGGAACATAACAAAACGATAAAATACACAAAATCCAAAATCAGCTGAATATGAGAATTCGCACACTAGGCACTAATGGGTTAACGCCAAAGTAGTGGACTCGCTTCCAGTTCTAATTTGTAATTAAGCACGCACTAAACCCATAAATTAAAACCTGATAATAAAAATCTTATTTAAGCAGTATTTCTTTCGTGAGAGGGCGATATTTTTTTAAAATCTCATTTTTCCCGATGTGTTGTTTGTGTGTGAAAGACACGTTGTGATAAAAGTGCAATACAATATTAATAAAATGAATGAAAAAATTATGGTACAGAAAGACGTAAAATAAAAAAGACAAAACCGAAAACAATACGAAATTTTACAAAAGTACCTAAATTGGAGAGTTTTTCAAAAGAAACAAAAGAAACAGAAAAGGTCGATGGTGAGTCAAAAATTGTTTATTTGATTTAGGGGTTTTAAGTATAATTGAATATTGCCTTTATTCAGAATTACAGTAGGGTAATCGACATCGGAACGTTCGGCTTTAATGAGTAACATTATTATTTTTCTTATAGTTCAGTAATAAATATAAATTAATTAATTTAATTTTTAATAATAAATTAATAAATATCGGTAGAAACTGAAACACCCAACATGGTGGGAATTCCTATCACCCTCAGTGCCGATTGAGAATGGTAAGATATAAGGTTTGTTCAAAGCACCCAAGTTGCAATGCACTGCGTCGCCCCGATTGTGCGCAGAGCGAATAAGCGTTTCAACCGAAAATATTATCGTTCATTGTATGGTTTTGTTTCCGTTCCAAGCAGTTATTGGATCGCGCGTAGGGCGATCACGTTGCGATCATTTCGATACATGGGCCAGCGAAGAAATCGTTTGGATTGACCTGCGCAGTAGGCTGCTCTCTTATATTTTATGTTCACATATCACAGTAATTTCGCTTTTCATTTACATTTTTTAAAAACTCGGAAATGATCCAAATTGTTTTTGAACGCCCTGTGTATCAGAAACCAAACCGTTGCGGACCCATGTTCATATGAACTTTTTGTCTTAAAATTAGTCAAAGATACGCTCTTTGGACTTTGTACAAGTACTTAATTAACACCCTGTATAACATATTTATATTATGAGTTGTAATTATATCTTAAAAATAAAAAAAAGACCCGTCCTTTTGGACGGATGGTAAACTAAATTAATTCCATTCATGAGCCCAAGTTTCCTGGTGGACCTCACTCCCTGATTTTCCTCCGAAATTCAATGCTGAATCCAAATATGTAAAAAGAAAATTCTCCATTGCATCAACCCGCCCCTGGTGGACCTTCTTTCCCGAAACCCCCAATTTCCCCCAATTTAATGGTGAGGTATAAATACAGCTTTTGTAAAAAAATATCCACTAGAAGAACCCAAGCCCCCTCTGGTGGACCCTTTCACGAACTCCCCACTTTCCCTTTGCAATTAATTACTGATTCCAAATAAATAGTTAGTTTTGCCTAAGACTTTCAGGGCCGAGTATATAAAGAACCTAACATACACAAAATTTTGATTTTAATATATAGGATATATTATACACTACATTCAAATTAAATCAGTCTTTATTTTTTCTTAAAAAGTAACAAAATATTTGATTTTAAATTTACATTTAATCCAAACTCTATATTCAATCTTTCCACTCTTTCCTTCATCTCATTTCGAGCACTTCTTTAATCGTATCTTATACATTTAATTTTTTCTTCCTTTAAACTCCTCACAGTGTTTTAACAAATATTTCATGTTTTGCCACCCTTTTCCGTACATTTAACACTTTTTCCTTTCGTCTTCCCACCACTACTAATTCTTGTACTTTGATTTTTTCAATTACAGTTTTTTTTCAAATTTCCTTATCTCTCCAAAACAGTTTTTCCCCTTTTTCTCTCTTTCTTATTCTTTCTATTTCATCTGTTCCTAAAATTACCAAAATGATTTGATTTTCTTCTTCAACCTTTATCACTTTTAATACTTTTCTTATACCTTCTCCAATTTTTCCCACTTTTACAAAAAATATCACACATAATTGTTTAGAACCTAATTTTGTAAGAAATAATTTAAATTACCCAACTTTTTTATAATTTGAGCGACCTTGTATCGTTTACCGTTTTCAAGATCTCCATGCTGTCCACTCTTATCTTGGACACAGTGTATATCGCGTAGTAAAAAGCTTACTTTAAAAAAACATGTAAGAGTTGCGTGGTCGATGCACGACGTGGATTGATTTTTAAGAGAATTACCGCTAAATTATCGCAATAACGTTCGTGAGTTCAGGTCCAAGTCCGATTCCTTTTTTAGTTGATATATAATTGAAAATTTTAATTTTTTAAGTGAACTCAGTAGATTTTTTGAAATTCCCAATTCAAGCAAAAAAATTAAAATTTTTAATTATGTCTCTTCACCGATACAAATTAAACACTGTTCTATCATGTTTAACACTAGATCAACATTATTAAATGTGAATACTAAGGCCGGTAAGACTTGATATGTTTAGGTTTTTAGTGGTTTTTCTAAACCTTGAAGCAAATGCTTTGCTAAGACAAACCAATCCACAATTGCACACGGTTTTGCACCCCCTATACAGGTTTATACTGATCATCTAGGGCACCACACTTAACACTTACATCACAATACAATAATAAAAATAATGTACCATACAAATAAATAAATAATCTTAATGAATTTTTTCCTACCAGTAGATTGGCACCCACGTGGGCGGTTACATCTTTCGATCTGACAAAAGTAAATTGTTTTGTAGGAATATATGAAAGAAATGGCGCATAACGATTCACCATCAATAAATATGTAGCAAATAATAGTGGTCGCTTTTGCAAGAATGTCACCTCAAATTTTAGCAGCTAATCAATTGATGCTTCAATAAAAATGGAGACATTTGTTATAGTCGTTTTTTCAATTTTTTTTTACTTTTTACAGTTTGTTTAATGTATTTAGTTATTTTGACGTGTAAATAAGTCAAAGCATTAATTTAACCAAACCCCAAAATGATACTTCAAATTCTGACATGTATTTTTAACGCAAGGTTTTGTCATTTCTCATTAAATCATCACTATTGCTCTTCGGTGGATAAAAATGTAATTCAAATTGTTTTTTAACTATTAAATATCTCACAAAAACTACGGGGTTTAGCTATAGAATTTATTTATTTATTCGTATGGTACATTTTAATTATTGTATTGTGATGTAAGTGCTATGTATGGTGCCCCAGATGATCAATAAAACCCTATAAAAAAAAGGAGAAAAAATGTTATCTTATCCGGTCTAACGTCGCTGCTAAAATTTGTTGATTAAATTTCCAAAACAAAGTCGCTATAAAAAACTGCACCAAAAACTATACTCGGACACGTGTTTTAATAGCTAAGCTATCATCATCAGCGAACCGATACTAAAAATAAAACAATAGTTTGCTTATTCAACAGACCCTGTAGCTCTAATAATAACAAAGTTCTCACATAGCAATGTTACATATCAAAAATGTTTTAGAGATATCTAAAATGAAACTTGGGATATCTCAGAGAGGTTCTATTTTGTGCTCAAGATATATATTGAGACATTTTAGGGACATCTTAATGTCCGCCTTGTAGACATCTCTAAATATATCTCCATATATATCTTTCAGAGATATCTTTTTTGAACTTGCGATATAAATGAGATTACTTTGAAACATTTTATGGCTTCTTTGAGATATTTATTTATTTATTAATTTACGGTATAACACCTTTTACAATACTTATTTTGTACTTATGACGGTTACATCGATTAATATATTACAAAATTATTATATGAATTCTAAAATATGGTCATTGCAAATTTTCTTAAATGTATTAAGTGGTTTACTAAAAACATCTTTGTCTTTATTCTTATTGTTGATATTATTACCCAATCTTAGTATTCTAGACATTAATTTGTTATATCCGAAATTTGTCTTATGAATTGGAATTCTAAATAGGTTTTGAATACGAAGTACTACTGAACTACCAGGAACATTAAAATCAATTAAACTAAGTAAACTTAAATAAATAGTTAAATAAAAGTTATGCATACATCTAAACATTAAAAATTTAATTAATATCTTGTTATAAAATAACAAATACTTAAAAGAAATTGAAAAATATTTACAAACTACTATATTAAGCACATTCAAGAACATCGTCAATTTGCCTATCTTTGGCTGTTTCTCGCTACAGTCTTAGTTTAGTCGCAACCAGTTTTTCATATGAAGTAGGTATTATTCTATGATATGGATACTGTGGCGCCATTACTATACATACTAATCTTCCATGCTGTGTGTATAACTTCCTTTAATTTAACATATAATGTAAAACATTATAAAAATAGATGCATTTATGAACTGCTAATTTAATTAAAAAGAAAATGAGAGTGTTCGCAGTCGAGATGTAACATCGTTACAGTAGTAGGCCTAGACAAACAAAACTTTTATAGATGGCCAACTCTTTCATACAAAACTGGTGCACAATTATGAAAGCCATCTACCAACAGTTACCTGTAAAAAAGTATCTTCGATATTATAGATTCATTACCTACGAACATAACCTTAAGAGCGCCCTCGATTCTTTGAAACTTTTTTTAAATATTAATTTGTTTGGGTTTAGATAAATTTGACAAATGTTCACTTTATACACGAAAGTAAGCACAACTTCTCAAAAACTACCCACAATTAAGCCATAAACGTTTTATAAAATCAATGTGGGTTTTGTTTACAACGCCACAACCTTACTGTTCCGCCCACACGGTTAAAAAGGATAAACTATAACGAAAACAAATAATACATTTTTGTGATTTATGGAAATAATGATTTTTATGGTATATACTGTGGATAGAGCGTGTTCAATGCGTGATCCCGCGTGCTGTCACAAATTACCATTGCCATTTCTTTTTACCTAAAGTTTTCATAAAATTATATCTAAGACGTTTCGTAGATATACACAATTTCCTGAAGTGTTTGTGGAAAATGTGATATCTCTGAGACCAGCGATAGATATTTAACATTTAATATGCTTTCTATATTCAATTGAGTATTTCTCAGATATATCTCATAAATTTCTCATTTTTTCTGAGATGTTGTAATCAATTTGAGATTAGTTTGAGATATCTATGATACATTCGATGCTATGTGGGTTAGCAATAGTGCCAACTTAAGTTTTGAAAACCCTGTATACCATCTGCGTGTTACGCATCGTTACACCTCTTTGATTCTTATATAATTTTATAATTCTGAAAATCCTAATGGACCGATCATTATAATTCATAACCAAACTTCTGTTTTTAAAAATTTTCCAATTTTACAAGAATGTTGCTTAACTATTGTTTATTGAAAATTTTCAGAAAAACACATACACGTTGACAAGAAATCAAAAAATAATTAGTTATGTAGAGGTTGAGAACATTAAAGCATTTTGAAAGATACAGAGTGTTCTATTAAAAAAACATATTTTTGCCATCCCGTAAAAATGAACTACCTTGTATTACGATGGGGTAGTTGTGCAAAACCAAAAATTTTAACACTTCTTTTTTCACTTTTTCGACCAATTCGTACGAAATAAACAAAAATTTTCTGGCGGATGGCCGGTCAAGTTATTTTTTTAAATCGCAATTTTTATTTTCACTTATCGTCTTGCAATTTTTTTGTTTAATAGTTACTAATTATATTATTATAAAAATATTTTATATTTTATTATTCATGATTTTTTTATAATTTTTTTAATATTATCAATTTTTATAATCGTTTGATTATTTTGTGATTAGACATTTAAATTTCTTAATTTAGTTTTTTAATTATCATTAGTTTTAGGTTAATTGTTTAATTATCTTAATAAATAGTTGAATTAGATATAGGAAACGTTATACAAGAAATGAAAGTATCTTGCAATATATTTAAAATTAGGCTATTAAAGTTAGACTTTAAAAAAATTAGAAAATTCAGATGTATGTAAAAATATTGATTTTAAAACTATTGATTAAATATTATAACTACTTTCAAAATATTTAGAATTTTAACATTATTTAAGAAGAAAATATTATTTAAAATATTTTTAAACCAACTGTATGGGTTTAGCAACATCTTATTGGTGTGGCATAAATTGAACCTTGTTCTATACATAAAATATACCAAACCCACCCACATTTAGGTTGCGGTAGATTACATATACCCTTATGGAAAGTCGACATTTTTGATCGGGTATGGTTGGCACTTCGCGACACGTAAACGGTATGGTACCTTTAAAATCTTGTACTGTAGTTTATTCTGAACACATAATCCGAGTGCACTTTAAAAAGTTACATCTTTTGGCAAGTATGGCTGACATTTGGCGTCGTCGTATCGGTATGACATATTGCGTTTCGGACTTTGGTTATCCCGTGGTTAATATAATTTAGCTTGGGCCATATTTCCCAAAAACATGTATTTTTAGACACGTTCAAGAATTTGCCTGGAGGATAAGGTGACACCTGACGACCGCCACTTGGTGCTACAAATTTTATAGCATTCAGTTAATAATAAAGTTCTAGAACACTCAGTATAATCAGAGTATTTTAGATTATTTATCTCCTTGCTAACTGTAATTCTTAATAAAATAATTTTAAACATTTCCTCAACTATAAGAGGTATTAAATTCTGCTAGACAAATGGTCCGCCCTGCATATTGCCTACTTTCTTTAACTTCTAAAACTCGTTCACATATCACAGTAACCATTTGTAATAAGACTTATTATATAGGTTATATTTTTCTTTCGAGGTTTAGTGTTGCAATCTCTAGTGGATATAGATTTTATTTCAGGGGATAGTAGCAGTGATGATGATTTTGAGCTGTTGTTAAGAGAACCGAAAATGAAAAACAAAAATTATTTAGGTAGGTATCTAACGCATTTAAGCAAATATAATTTACTAAATATAATGCAACTTCTCAAAAACGATCCTAAATGCGTTCCAAGCATTTTTTACTAAAATGCGTTCTAAAAGCAGTGCCAAGTTGTGACATGCGCACGAAATTATTACTAAACGATCACGTTGCGATCCAAAACATGGGCTTGGAAAAAACCTATTGAAACCACCACCATCGTTATCCTTTTTTTTGTTTGTTTGGTTTAGAACCTGAAATTCAAGCAGAATTTAGGGAAATTTCTAAATTAAGTTACGATCCAGCTAAATGGACTGCAGATAACTTAAGTGCTATAACTGATTTTGTAATAAAAATCTAATTAAACAGGATCCAGACAAACTTTTAATTTTGAAAATTCTAAAAGAATATATGACACACGAAACCGTTATTGTTCAAAATCCATGTTTTTTCCACATTAATTAATGGTGAAATTTTTCGCCGTGAATGGATAATTTATTCTGTCTCAGAAAATTCTTTGTTTTGTTTACCCTGTAAGTTGTTTCAGGAAAATGACATCTGCCTTTATAAATGGTTTCAATGATTGGAAAAATCCTGATAGAATCGCGGGACATGAACTGTTCATTGCTTAGAGCGATTGTGCAAATATATGTCTGTTGAAAATATCTTAATGTTATGTTAGTTGCCTACCTTGCAGGTCATTTTATATGTATGTACATTTTCCCCTCTCGCACGAATTTTGGGTTTTACGCGAGAAGGGTTCGAAAACATTCTATTGTAAGCATTCGAGTCGGCACCTTCGTTACATTAACTTCGCTTTAGAGCATTTGTATTTTTCTTTTAATAAAATTATTACATGGTTTAGTTTCATCGAAACAATATTAACATTATTTTTGGTCCTTCTAGCCGTATGTGCCTATGGTTAATAGAAAACGTCGAAATATATTTTTGAAAAAATCCGATTATTGCAAAGTTGAAGAATCTTCGTCCATCAAGCTCAAGCTCAAGGGCATCGCCCAATCGTTAGTAAGTCGCAGGAATCATTCCATTTACAATTCGTTCGGAGGAAAAGCCGACAACAGACATCAGATTTCTTCCATTATAACAGGTGTGTCGTTCCTTATTCGTTTATTTCCTTATTACATTTACATTTAAAATTGTTGGTATTGTTCATAAGTTTGCATTATAATCAATTTAAAATGGCAAACGACAAGTTAGATTTAATCAAACAAAGATTGACTCGTTTTTCAGAATATGTAAATAAACTAGAAATTGAATTTAGTATACAAAACCGTTTGGAGAATACTGACTTAAAACAATTAAGTATTCGTCTAGCCGCGTCTGAGCCCTTGTTAAATGAAGTTTTTGGTTTATATTGCGAAAAAGATATTGATAAAGCGAAAGCAGGCGATATAAGCTTGTTCGAAACAGAATATTTTTCTGCAGTCGCGAAAGCTCACGCATTAATTGAAGCTTCAAAAACTATCGTAAAATCGCCACCTGTTAGTTGTGAGTCATTTAAATTGCCAGTTGTTAAAATTCAAACATTCTCGGGTGATTTGGATGATTGGTTAAATTTTAAATCATTATTTGTCAGCTTAATACATGAAAACGAAAATATACCTAGTGTGCAAAAATTTCAGTATTTGAAAACGTCCTTGATTGGAAAAGCTGCGGATGTTATTAAAAACTTACCTTTGTCGTCTGACAATTACTTAATTGCCTGGAATCTTTTGTGTGATCGATACGATAACAAAAGGTTCTAATTCATAATATTGTCAAATCTCTATTTTCGTTGGAATTTGCTCAAAAGAAAACTCCGCAAAACTTCGTCTTATTGTAGATACGGTAAAAACTCTTCGCTCTCTTGACTCACTGGTTCCTCGTGAAGAACAAAGAGATGCATTTTAGTTTACTTGGTTACTTCTAAACTCGAAATAAACACAATCAAAGAATTAGAAAACTATACAACTTCTAGTGGTGTTTCGCAAATCGATAATACTCTTGATTTCTTGGAGGATAGAGCAGCTCTTCTTGAAACTGTCGAACAGAGAAAGAATATCTCCGACAAAACTACGTCGCCTCGAACATTGCTCGCCTCATCTTCTATCAATTGTCCTCTTTGTAATGAAACTCACCCGCTTTATCTTTGCAACAAATTCAAAGCATTGTCGGTCGATAATAGATTAACTAAAGTTCGCGAGCTTAAATGTTGCATCAATTGCTTGAGAAGTGGTCATTTTCTTCAAAAATGCACTTCTAATTCGGTTTGTCATCATTGCTCTGGCAAACACCATACGTCGCTACACTTCGGTTCGTCAAAGCAAACCTCTAGGTCTGCCACCCCTCAGCCGGTTGTCCAGCAGGAAGGTGCCGCTTCTTCTGGCTCTTCTTGTATGGTTAATTCGTCGAGTTTGAATGGAACCTTATCTAGGTCAAATTGTCTCATGCCAACAGTTCTTGCAGAAGTGTCTGGCTCACCTAAACACAGGATGATTGTCCGAGCGCTCTTAGACAGCGGTTCAACTTGCAACCTCATTTCAGAAGCGCTTTGTGAAAAGTTACGGCTCGTTAAGCAGCCAGTCAACATCCCTTTAACTGGTGTAGGAAATAATACATCTTCAATCAAGTATATTTCTTCGTTGTATGTCAAATCTCGTTTCAATCCTTTCAAGGCAAAACTCACTTGCTTGGTGATACCCCAGATCACTTCTTCGCTACCACCCAATAAAATCGATAGTCGTTCTTTGAAATTGCCTTCGAACTTACAACTTGCAGATCCAGATTTTGCAACCCTTCATCTATAGATTTGCTTTTGGGTACTCAAATATTTTGGTCGCTCTTGATACCAGGTCAGCACACACTAGGGAACAATATGCCCCAACTGCATAACACTCGTCTGGGATGGATAGTAGCCGGTCCATTACCGTTTTCTTCAGATCAATCACATTGCAATTTAGCTTTGGAATCACCTAATTCCTCGGACTCAGAAATTCGAGATCAACTTGAAAAATTCTGGAAAATTGAGGAGTTTAGTGACAACTCTTCCAGTAGTTTTGACTTACATCCTTGTGAAACGCATTTTGTTGCCCATACCGTTAGAAATTCTGAAAATCGTTTCATTGTTACCATTCCGTTTAAGGACAATCCCATTGGTCTCGGGGACACTTTCGATATTGCCAAACAAAAATTTATGTCGCTAGAAAAACGGTTCTTACTTGATTCAAAACTTCGTCAACACTATATAGACTTTATGAAAGAGTATATTCAACTTGGACATATGACTCTTGCCAATGCCGTTACCAATGAAGTTTCATACTTCATGCCGCATCATCCCGTTTGGAAAGAAAACTCGAGTACTACAAAGCTTCGTGTAGTGTTCAATGCTTCGCAACCTTCGTCTAATGGAATTTCGTTAAATTCATTGCAAATGATAGGTCCTGTTATACAGCAAGATCTCTTCTATATACTGCTAAGGTTTAGAACTCATCGTTATGCACTTTGCGGTGATGTTAAGCAAATGTACAGGCAGGTTCTTATCACTCCCAAACAACGTTCGTTACAAAAATTCTTTGGCGATCTAATCCGAAAGATACATTGCAAACATATCAATTAAACACAGTGACATACGGCACTTCTTCGGGTAGTTTCTTAGCCATCCGATGTATTAGGCAGTTGGCGATTGATTGTCCAACAAATCTTTCGCATGTATCAGAGGTGCTTATAGACGACACTTATGTTGATGATGTCATTACTGGTGCCGATACAATATCAAAAGCTCGTAAACTTCGAGAAGACTTAACTTCAACTTTACTCAAAGGTTGCTTTGAATTACGCAAATGGCTGTCGAATGATTCAATGATTCTCGATGGTCTCGAAAAGTCAATTCTACACCCCAACATGTTGGATATATCTTCTAAAGGGTCAGTTTCTACTTTGGGAATTCAATGGAATGTTCAAACGGACTCCTTTGTTTATTGCACCCTTTGTCAGACAATTCTTCTGTCACCAAGCGCACTATGTTGTCAGAAGTTGCGCAGATTTTGATCCGTTGGGATTATTAAGTCCGGTTGTTGTTTCTGCTAAAATTTTGCTTCAAAAATTGTGGCTGGAAAACTCTCCTGGGACGATGAAGTTTCACCATTAATCGCGAAAGATTGAATTCTATTAAGACTGACTTCCGTCGTCTGCATAATTTTGAAATACCTCGTCGAGTCCTTTGCGACTCATATTTTTGTATCGAATTACATGGCTTCTCGGACGCCAGCGCAGACGCCTATTCTGCAGCCGTCTTTATTCGCACAACCAATTCTGAAGGAACCTATGTTTACTTGTGGTGTTCAAAGACTAAGGTTGCACCATTAAAAAGTTTCTATACCTAGATTGGAATTGCTAGGCGCGTTGTTGCTTGCTAAACTAATTCGGAAAATTGTAGACCATTCGAAGATATCTTTTGATAGTGTCTTTTGTTGGACTGACTCCACTGTTGTTTTGCATTGGTTGAAAACTCGATCTTGTGACCTAAAACCTTTTGTCTCAAATCGAGTGTCTATTATCCAAGAATTCACGAAACATTTTGCTTGGAAGTATGTTCCCTCCAAACAAAACCCAGCTGACGTAGCGTCGCGTGGTTCATCATTCGCTTCACTTAAACGCAATGAGTTGTGGTGGTATGGTCCTCCCTTTTTGAAAGAAGATTCTAGTGATTGGCCTACACTAAAATCTGCTAATTTTGAATTAGTCAACGCGGAATTGAAACCTCAGAGTTCAAGAGAATCGAATTCTTTATCACTTTTTGTTACTGTTTCTAATTTTGAAGTTATTGAAAATTACATCAATAATAGCTCTTCATTCACCAAATCGCAGCGTGTTTTTGCATACATTCTTCGGTTTATTTCCAATTGTCGTCAGAGTAATAAGATCGCTGGAAACTTATCAATTTTTGAATTAAATAAGGCTTTAATAGTTCTCGTTAAGGCATCACAAAAGAACTCATTTCAAAATGAACTAGTTAGTTTAAATCGAGGAAAACCAATCCTACAAAACCGTTTACAAACTCTCACTCCATTTTTAGACAACGAAGGAATTATTCGTGTGGGAGGTCGTTTGAAACAATCGGAGTTCAACTTTGAAAAACGTCATCCAATTTTGCTTTCAAACAAGCATCCCTTGTCTAAGTTGATAGCCGAACATGAACACAAACGTTTATTTCATGCCGGTCCCCAAGTTGTACTTTCTACATTGCGTGAAAAATTTTGGATCGTTTCAGCGCGTAGTTTAATAAAGAAAATCATACATAATTGCATTGTTTGCTTTAAAGCTGCACCTAGATTTATCAGTCCTATTATGGGCGATTTACCCGCATCGAGAATCACTATTTCGTTTCCATTTTCTGTCGTTGGAGTAGATTACGCAGGTCCTGTGCTTATCAAGGATCGAATAACCCGGACGAATAAATTCGTTAAGGTTTATATTTGCCTGTTTGTGTGCTTTTGCACCAAAGCGGTGCACTTGGAGTTGGTAACGGAACTCACAACTAAAGGGTTTTTTAGCGCGTTTTATAGATTTTGTTCAAGGCGATCAAAACCAAAAACTATCTACTCTGACATGGGCAAAAATTTTGTAGGTGCTAAAGCTAAATTAGGCGAACTTTATTCCTTCTTAGCGAAGAGTAAAGATGAAATTATTCGCCATTTTGCTGAGGATAACATTTTCTGGAAATTTATTCCGCCTCGATCACCCCATATGGGAGGTTTGTGGGAATCTAACATTAAAAGTTGCAAGTATTATTTAAAACGATTATCTGATAGCAATCAGTTCACTTATGAACAATATTACACACTTCTTTGCCAAGTAGAGGCTATCCTGAACTCCCGCCCCCTTTCTCCCTTGTCAGACGATCCCAATGACTTATCCCCTTTAACACCCGCACACTTTTTGGTTGGTCGATCATTAGTTGTCGCACCTTCCTTCGAGATGTTCATCGACGGTTCATCCAACCAACGTGAAGCTCTAAAACGTATCGAAACTAAACGTCTCCAATTCTGGAGAAGATGGAAGTCCGAATACATTGGCGAGCTGCAGAGAAGAACCAAATGGTTTTCGTCGACTTCACAATTGCACGAAGGTCAAATGGTTTTAATAAAGAATGACAACCTTCCTCCTCAAGTTTGGCATTTGGGTCGCATCGTTCGTACCTTTCCAGGCAAAGATGGAATTAGTAGAGTAGCATCAATAAAGACTGCTACAGGGGAAATCATCCGTTCGTTCTCCAAGCTCTGCCCATTGCCTTTAAATGAAGACCGGGCAACAAGTGCTGAAGTTGAGAACTAGTGTACTGTGCGATTAATTAATTCTAAGTTTATATTTAAAAAAAAATTTTGTTTGTAGTTTGTTATTTTGCTATTACTATTGTTGTTGTCTTCCTATCGTTAGACAACGAGGGGGAGTATGTTGAAAATATCTTAATGTTATGTTAGTTGCCTACCTTGCAGGTCATTTTATATGTATGTACATTTTCCTCTCGCACGAATTTTGGGTTTTACGCGAGAAGGGTTCGAAAAACATTCTATTGTAAGTATTCGAGTCGGCACCTTCGTTACATTAACTTCGCTTTAGAGCATTTGTATTTTTCTTTTAATAAAATTATTACATGGTTTAGTTTCATCGAAACAATATTAACAATGTCACTAGATGTAACCAATTAGGTAAAATTGATGAAAAACTGCACCAACATTATTTGGCTGAAAAACAATATTGGATTTATTTGCGAGCTCTTGAATTAATTGCAGAATTTGATCCTTTTTTAAACGAGCATTTAAAAAAATGTGGAGACGAAGAGTGTCCTATTTATCATCAACCATTTGTGATGAACTTATAAAAATTATGGGAAGTAAAGTTAAAACTTACATAGGAGAGGAAGCAAAAAAATTAAATATTTTTCTATTAGTGTGGACTCTACTCCTGATATTGCACACACTGACCAACTAACATTCATTTTGCGTTGTTTTAGAAAATAGGCTTCCTCTGTTGAAAGATTTGTATCATCAAAAATGTAGGTCACAAAGCTGCAGATATGGAAGTAGCTATTTTGCAAATCCTTTTGTCTTTGGAAATTACAAACTGTCATGGTGAAAGTTACAATAACGCTAGTAATATTCTGGACTACATTAGCTATTTCATCCGTGTGCAGCACATAGTTTAAATTTAGTTGGTACTTGTGCAGCAGAATGCTGCGAAACTGCCACCCGATTTTATGTTTGTTGAAAAGTATTACCTACATTTTTTTTCTGCTTCTAACAGTAGATGCCAAGTTATGAATGAAATTTTAGCAAAAGAAAATCTTACAGTTGTTATAAAACTATCTGTTACAAGGTGGTCAGCGAGAGCAGACGCTTGCAAAGCCCTTAGCCAGAGATTCATACATTTAAAAACTGCTTTAGAACAAATTGCGAATGATCCCATTAAAGAGTCGTCGTCAAAAACTAAGCAAAAGGATTAATTAAAAAATTTCAGAATTTGAAACTGGCATTATGTCAGTTTTTGGAATAATATTTTACAGAATTTCAATAAAACGAGTCAGTCACTTCAAAGAGCTGATATAAATGTTGTAAGTACTTAAATTTATATGAATCATTATTAAACGTTATCGTTAGTTTACGTGATCAGTTTGATTACTTTGAAACTGCAAGTAAAGAACTTTGTAATAATGATTTATATAAATTTGACATAAACAGGACAAAAATACGGAAAACCCAAACAGATGAGAGCGATACACCAGATGCAGTGTTTAATGGGTATAATAATATGCGAATTAAAACATTTTATGTCATTATAGATACAATTGTTAGATGATTAATAAAACGAAAAAATGCTTTTAGTATAATATCTAAAAATTTTAGATTCTTATCTAATTTGATTAATCTGGAAGATAATGTTATTGTTGAAAATGCAAAAATAAGTTCTCATTATCAACAAGATTTAGATGAAACGTTTAGCCAAGAATGCGTTCAATTTAAATATTTTATTACAAATATTTTTCCGGGAAATTGTAAAATTGCTGATATGCTAACATTAATTCGCAAACAAAAATTAGTTTCCACGTTTCCTAATATGGACACTACTTTGCGCATTTTTTTATGTTTACCAGCAACAAACTGTGTTAGTGAAAGATCTTTTTCGACTCTCAAAAGAGTTCAAAACTTTTTAAGAAGCAATTTGGGACAGGAAAAATTAGTAGATTTATCAATTTTGGCAATTGAATCTGACCTTTTTGTTTTGATGATATTATCCAAGAATTTTCTTCAACAAAGTGTCGAAAGATCAATTTTAAATTTTTGTGAAAGATATAACACAGTTTTATAGACAAAAATTGTGTTTTTTTAGGAGGAAATGTTTTGATTTGGTCAAATAAATTGAAAAGGGAAATGTTTTCAATCTATTTGGAAAAATCATCATTTAATAAATAAATAATTCCTGTTTCGTACAAAATAAACCTATATTATTTAAATTTACCGCCATATTGCTAGGTTTTCATCTGAGAGTTGGTTTCTTCTGCTGAGTAGTTTTTCTCCCAACCAGAGACGGAGCTACGTTATAGTGTACCACATTTTACTATACAGATTCCATTCTATAACCTTCGGTTATTTTGGCATGTTACAAATTCTGGTCTATTACATCATCTGTTATTTAAATTACCCTCTGTTTCATCACTTGGAAATGAATAGTTATTTGATCACTAGTCAAGAAAATATATTTTGTGAGTGTGAGTGATATTGCGTAGCCGAGGCGCCTAGCCGAGGCGAAGCAACACTGCACTTGCAAGACATTTCTGGCCGTGTAATCCACAAAATTTTTTAGGCCGACAAATTTCAAAATATTAAAATCTTAATTTAGTTCAACCATTTATTGATGGGAATTTATTTTTTTTGTTGGTATCCACTTGTTATTGCATAACTGCTTAATTTTCAAATTTAAAATTAAAGTGACATTTTCGGTGTAATTTTACAAAACTGTCAATAATGACCGGAGGCATGAAAAATAATTTTATGGTTGATTTATGCAATTTCCGTGATGATAAGCAACCTTGCATTCTTTAAGTATACTTACCCCGAAACTTGTAATAAAACATAGTTAATTCTCTAATGTTATCAAATAAATAAATTAATATTCTTATCTGAACTTAACACTTAAAACTAGTCAATGTCAATTAATAATGTTGAATTAATACTACAAATAACACAAATCAGTGTCTTTTTGACTAATGTGCATTTTGACATTATTGAGTAATACCATTGAATAACGTATTAGTTTTTCAATGGTAATACATAAAAGTTTCGTTATTGAACGTTAGTATGTACACTGTAATATGGACTGAAAAAAAGTTTCCTGTGAACCTCTCTCACCGTCTGATTCTTTAGATGATGACGTTATATCAGAAATAGTTAAATTAAAAAAATTAATTCAAAAAGTTCTGGAATTTGTAGTTTGTAAATTGAATATAACTGTCATAGAGAACAATAACTGTAGCATAAATGCATGAACATGAATTTAACTTTTTCATATGTTGAAGTAGTTTTTGTTATTTTTCCACGCGTCACGTGACAGTGATAGCTCCGTTCTTGCACCTTTCTTTCTATCATGGCGACTTCAAAACAAACGCTAATTGTTTATAGGCACTTATATTTAGTCTGAGGTTTTGCCTATGATAGTGTGAAATACCGTCATTTGTTTTTGACAAAAATTTGCGATCATTGAAAAGCAATGACGAAATAAAAAAACCACGTAGAACCAACACACATCAAATTAATTTGACGAATGTGAAACACCGCTATTGTCAAACTTATGTACAAGATTTTGATGTTTGATTTGCACAATGATAAACGTGAAACGCGCTTAAGAATCCCAGCGAACTACTTATCTTAACTTATATTTTTCTTATCACCTCGGTTCTCTGTTCACGTTGCTAGGAACAGATTCGATACGAAAATCGACCTTTTTTCAAATTCGTCTCGCAATAAGACGGCTCGAGATATTTTCGTTTCGAAAAAAGTTTCGAGTTTACGAAAGATGTAGTGTCTTTATTTTTCGATTTAGATTTTTTTTGTACGAGGGCATCTTTGAGGTTAAAAAAAATGTTAAAAATAGTCAAGAAAATTTCAAACAAATTGAGCCGTAATTTGACCACAACTCGCTTATTTTCGGACGGATTTTCAAAATTCAAAAAGAATCTTACGCGGATAAAGAAATAAACATTTTTACCCGTTTCAGTTTTTTACTACGCGTGTTTTCAAAAGTTATAAGAGAAAGACTTTCCAAAAAAATTTCAATCAAAAACTAAAATGGCCATAATTTCTAAATTATAATCGATAAAGAAAAAGTTTATTTAAGAAAAACGTTCGTTTTGTGCCCCTGTCGCATGTGTAATAAAATTTAAAAAAAAAATTTTAAGCAATTTTACATTGTCAATACGAAATACTTTAATTTTTACATTTTTATAACTCCAACGTGACATAAAAAACATAAGATTTGTAATTTTGCAAATTTTCGAATGGCTTAGCTGTAGAAGGTTCAATTTCACCGAGGTGATAAGAAAAATATAAGTTAAGACAAGCATACCCAGTACTGGGTCAGTGTTCAGTATATCGCGGCGTGCTGTTGCATTGGTAGGATAGGCAACGCACTTGAGGGAACGGTGTTGTTTCGTTCGTGAGGCTCTTAGGGGCCTGGGGTCAGCAAGTAACACATAAACACCTACTTACTCGTAAACCCAAAAGTCTAAATCTTCTCTTTCTTTGATGAATTTCCACAAAATTGTAATTAAATGTCACTGTTACTATGTTTTAAAATAACATATTTTGTCCAGATTTGCTCACACAACAAAAGTTAGTGGATCTGAATCATGATCATGTATGATCGCTTATGTGTGTTATAATCGTGTTTTTCAAAGACTTAACTTGGAAAGTACATTGTTAAAAATAGTTTTTCTTTTATCTTGCAAAAATCATTCGGAACTCAGTAGAAACAGGCACTGTAAAACGTTAATACACAAATGTGATGGTTCATATATAGATATAATTGCAGCAATATTTCATTTAAATAAACCTATTTGCGTTTGTCACTAATTTCATCAATTGAATCCTGCAACAGGCACAAAAAGTCTTGGAGAGTCTATTTTAAATAGAAACCCAAAATTTGTAAATATAATCATAATCTAACCCCTAGTAAAATAATGTGGGATTGCAAGTTCTGCTTGATACGTGCTAACAAAGGAGAATTTTCGGTGCTAAGCCAATCAGGTACCTACAGATCTTTGTATTCCTACTGTTTGCTTGGAAATTATCTGAAGATAACACAATATAATGTAACTTAGCTAAAGCATATCGTAATAAGTGTAAGTTTTCCTTTTCTATAACAGTAACTAAATAGTGACTTGTGGAAAACCAGATTACAAGAGGGGTATAATCCTATTAAGGGCAAGGTTGTCTATAAAATTTTTGAAAGAACTAATTGACCACAAAGGTTTTGGAGATGCAATTTCTGACAAGATAACTTGTTTCCAGATTTTCTTTAATTTTACTCTTTCGACGTGGAATATTTTAAACAACAAAACTTTTAACGGCAATTGCAATCAGAATAGTTGTCATAGTCTCCTATGAAAATCCAACTGCAAAATAAGGCAAGAAAGAGTACAGAACAAGTTAAATACCAAAAGTAGCACACATCAGTTCGTTCCTCTTCATTAGTTTCTTCCTCTTCGGTAACATTGGCTGATTGAATGATATCCTTATAAAAGTGAAGGTTGTATTTTTCATGGTGCTGTAACCAATCTTTTCCAAAATGTTTACAAAGCATTTCATTGATATTATCAATTTGCGCTTTTTAACAGGAGCTCCCATTGGTAATGTCTTTGAATAAAGCGTATTTTTCTTCTTCTACAAATTGATTGTCCAATATTAGCATTGTTTTTGTAGTATTGCTTTTTTTGTTTTTGGTAGTTTTTGTTGCGTTTATTTGAAAGTATAAAGTGCCAGTTGGTTTAACAATTTCTTTAATAGCAGTTCTCCAATCCATCACTACCCAATCTTGCCCAGAGTCTTCACAGTTCCAGCTTGTTCAAAGAGCTTAAAATAAACCTCTGGATCTACTACGGTATCTTTCTTTCGAAGCATTGGAAATGTTTTGGTGCGTGACACAACTACTCGGAAACCATTGCTACCATGCAATTGTTCTTATTTTGGCCAGCACAACTAACAGCCATTGGGCGAACTTCAGTTACCTTATCATCAATATCAAATTTGTTTAGGCAGTCATACACTGCAGATACAATTTGCTTGGAAGATTTAGGACTTTCGTGTTCTTACCAAGCGAGTAAATACATTCTTGGATGTCAGGTTGCTGTGCGATGATCTCTTAACCGGAAAATTATAAATGATACAGCTGTCGCTTATAATATGTTAACTGGTCAGAGATTTTCAGCAAAACAAGGTTCTTTTGGCAGTCATAAGAAATAATAAACAGATTGTCATGTTCGTCTGTAAGGTCCAAACAAGTGGAACAGACATCTATTGCAGGTGCGTTGAATCCTGTTAAAATTATTATTAAACACGTGTCGAAAAAATGATTCTTTAACAAATAGGCTTGAATTTTTTGTATAGTAAAGTTTCCACAGTTTTGTGACGCTTATGTCAGTCGAAACCTATTCTTGTACGGATTTGCCTCTGCAGTAGTGTTATTCCAGTATAGCTTGTTTTTTAGATTCTTTTTTGTGTAATGTATTATCACCACCAGATGTTCAGTGGAAATTTTATTTTGTCAAAACATCTCTTTATTACTCTTTGCATTGTAATGTTCAAAATGTATAAAAAAGCAACACTGCTATTTCTTTGATGATTAGGATTTATAATTCTAACCCTTCCTCAAATAGAGCAAAACTTAAAAAAAAAAGTGTTTTGCAAAAGCATCTAGCGTCTCTGAAACTAAAATACGGAATTGTTCCGCTGGCTATTTGTTCAACAATTTTGGCGGCCGCGACATCTAACTTCCGCTAAAATACTCTTTGTGTGCTTTGTTTACAATGCCGTTTATAATGCCTCTGCTCTCTTTTAACGTAAAAAACGCATCAAAAACATTACAGTTCTGACGAAGAATCACCCATTTTAACAATTGAGCAGCCCGACCTAGAGTAATGTTATTTGTTACGAGAAATTAAAACAGGCTAAGATTTAATCACTTTTTTAATTGGTTAATAATATTCGAACAAATAAATGATATTTTATAGTTATGAGAACCAGCGACACATAAAATAAATAGTTAACACATAAAAGTAATAATAATTGATACAGGACGAGACGAGTTCTTATCACTTCTTGTATGGTTAATTTAACCAGACTAGATTTGCAAGAAAATAGAGCGTGTGAGTTCGTATTTAGACATTAGTAATACTTTAAGCACCACTTTAACATTTTAAGCAATACATCAAAGTAGTTAAAACTTAAATACAAGAATTGATGACACCGTCTAGTAATAGTAAATTATCTTGCAACATAAAATCATTCACAATTTAAGAATAGCCTGTGGCAAATTACTTAAACTTACTTACTTACTTTGACATCAATAGCTCCAATTTTATAGCTAACGTATGGTAATTAGTACTATCACATTGGGTAGTCGGACGAACACGCTAAAATCGAAGAAAGCTGCAAGAGAATACACAATCGAATAATATTGTTTGCCGAGAATTTCAATGGAGATTTCCTCTAGGTGATAAGAAAGAAAACTCCAACTTCGTTGACCTTTCTTAGCCAGCGGTACGGGATTTTAACATGCAGGAACCCCCTAAGTGGTTGATAATATTGTGGTGGCACAATGTGAGTTTACTAAATCATTCATAGAAAATGTTCTTCGGTTACAGATCCTCGTGTACATTAAGTGTAGGGGTATTAACCATCCAAATTTAAACATATAATGTGGCATTAACAACCCAGAAGAATATCAGACAAAAAACTGCGAAAATGGTCAATCAAAACCAAATCCAGCTTAATTATTATTTCATCTCTAAATACTTTTCCATTTAAAATATGCTGATGATTAGACAAACATTTAGGATTAATCCATCTCAACGAATTAAAGTTCTATACTGCAGTTTTTTTTATTTTAATAGTAATAGCACCATTTGACAGTTAAACGGGGAAGAAAGAATGCGGACGTTTGCAATTACGATTTAGTATTCGATTTTGTACATTTATATCAATAGAGACGCGACGAATTTGAACAAAACCAAAAGCGAAGCGAGAACCAAATCCGGATTCAGAGAAATTTTACAACTATAAATGTAACAAGCGTGAATTTTATCGTAACATATTATTGACGACATTAGAGATTTTTCGTCTTGTTAACAACATTAATATTTGTTGCACAAAAAATGATTATTTTCGGTTACCTAAATTCTGTCACTTTTATCTCTTGAAACAAGATTAAATGCGGTAACCTAGGTAAATATCCTTACAAATGCGTTCTGGTGAACAGGAACTATTAATTATTCTTGAAATCTCCCATCCCCGTAATGAAAGTTTAAATTTGTTACACTGTGGAATTAAACTGAAGATTGACATTGCTAGGTCCAAGCGCGCACTACGATTTTTTTGGTCGGGTGGCAAAAAATTTGCGATATTTTGCAACCAATAACTTTTACCCATTTCACCCATAACCGGTTCAATTGGATTCAAATCTGGATTGCGAACAGGCCAAACAAATCACGTGGTTTGAACTTCGTCAAGATACTCAGTATTATCCGAGCAGTATGGGGGCGTGGGTTATAATGCTTAAATGTTGCATCGTCTCCAAGAATATCCGCACACGATAAAAGATAGTGTTCTAGTATGTTTGTCAGCGGGGGTTGCTAGATCCCCAACCGGGCGCCTCCCCAGGTGGCGGATAGGGGAATGTTCACTAGATATAGTGGGTACCGGGAAATAAAATACTCGGGACGGACCAAAACTAGCAAAGGAGGCAACTTCAATAAGCAGATTTAATGGCTCCAATTCACGGGAGTCTTCAACGAGGAAGGACAACCAAGAGTGCGGCAACGGAAGGTGATAGACTGACGGAGGCGCACACGGTCGAGTTAGAAGGCCACCTCGTACTCGCCAACCCGTCTGGCCAGCGTGGCGAGTTAACGGCCAAATCCCCCTAAGATAATAATGATGATGAGTAAACTACAGAATCGACCCTTAGTTCCCAGCGCTCTGAATACCCCTGACCAAAGTAACGGTCAGACAAGGAAACAGAGGAAGGGTGCGAAAAGTAATCCCTGGGTTACGGCAGGTTACCATGGATATAAATTAAAACTGGCAACATTTAACGCGAGATCTCTTGCGACAGAGGTAAGATATTTAGAACTAGACCAAGAACTCAATAAGATACACTGGGACATTGTAGGAATAGCGGAAGTAAGAAGAGAAGGTGAAGAATACATGACATTAAAGAATGGGAATAGCTTAAATTTTAAAGGAAATGAAGATAGCACATTAAGAGGAGTAGGATTTATAATCAATAAAAGAATAGAAAAAGACGTAGAAATAATACACGGAATTTCTAGCAGAGTATCATACATAATTTTAGTATCAACAAAAGGTATAAGCTAAAATAATCCAAGTATACGCCCCCACCAGCTCATATGATGACGATGCAATAGAAGAATTCTATGAGGAAATCAATAAAAGTCTAGAAGAAAACAATACTCACTTTAACATAATCATAGGCGATCCAAACGCAAAGATAGGTAAAAAACAAGAGACATGTATGGGCGACTACGGAACTGGTGAAAGAAATGAACGAGGACAACAACTGATTAACTTTTTAATACAAAACCAATTATATGTTATGAACAGTTTCTATAATAAAAACCGCAAAACAAATGGACGTGGCAAAGTCCAAATGGATCGACAAAAATGAAATTGACTTTGTTATAACTAACAACAAAAACATTATACAAGACGTGTCTGTGTTAAATAAATGCGCAACAAGCAGCGATCACAGATTAATACGAACAAAAATACACATTAATACAAAAAGGAAAGAAAAAATTAATAAAGAGTGGAAACATGAAACGAATAGAAGCAGAGATCTTAAGAACTGAAAACGATAAATACTGTAAACAATTAAAGAAAAAACTAAACAACACAATTTTAGAACAGTTTTCAGACATGACAAAAACGAAGTTAATGGAAAAATCGTAGAAACAATTTCGAAAGCATCAAAGTCCATACACGTGCATCGAACAAACAAGAAAGAAAAATATCAGAGGAAACAAAACAGTTATTAAACAAAAGAAGGGAACTAAGAGAAACAAAAAAATGGGACACTATTGAATATGCTGAATTAAATAAAACAATAAAAAAGAAAATACGAGAAGATGTAACAAAATATAACAGAGACCTTGCACAAAAAATCATAGAAGATAATGGAAACCTAAAAGTACTAAAATCAAACTTAAATCTCGGAAAGAAACATTATAGTAAGACTGAAAAACAAAGATGGAAACGAAACATCAAACCAGAAGGAAATTACAAAAATTGCTGAAAATTTCTATAGGGAGCTGTATACAACACAAACACAAATAAAAGAAAAAACTCGAAGTAAAGTGATAAATGCCGGATCAGAAGACATTCCTGAAATAACACTGGATGAAATCAGAGGAACCTTAAACCAAACAAAAAATAGAAAAGCACCAGGTGAAGACAACGTAATCACCGAACATATTAAACATGGAGGACTAGAACTCCTAAATGCATTAAAAACGCTATTCGACAAATGCATAGAAGAAGGCGATACACCTGACGATTGGAATAATGCAGTAATAATCCTGTTACATAAAAAAGGAGACAGAGCTGACATTAAGAATTATAGACCAATCAGCTTGTTGTCATATTTGTTCAAGTTATTCATGAAAATTATACCAAACTGATTGACAAGGAAGCTAGATGCATATCAACCGGTTGAATAAGTTGGATTTAGGAAAGGTTTTGGAACGTCAGATCATTTACAATGTCTAAAGAACCTAATCGAAAAATGCAACAAGTACAATTTATCAATAGCCCTAGCATTTGTTGATTTCGAAACAGCTTTCGACACTTTGGAAATACATGCTATATTAAAAGCTCTTGACGACTGCCGCATTGATACCCGTTATTCTACAATAATTAAGAATATATATAGAAAAGCAACAAGCACGATAAAACTAAAATCAGTATCAAATAAAATAAAAATAGAACGAGGAGTTCGACAAGGTGACACCTTGTCGCCCAAGCTGTTTACGTTAGCAGTTGAAAAAAATTGGAACACCTAGAAGTTGTTGAACGATTTTAATGAAATTTTCAGGAAACGTCTATTTTCATTAAACAAAGTGATGATTAAAATTTAAAAACAAAAGAACAAAAAGCTTAAAAAGTTTTTTCAATAATGAGTTGCTCCGCCACTATTTGTAATGCATTCATCTAGACGGCTTGGTATGCTATCAATCAAGTGATCTATAGCTGCTTGTAGTATATCATCCCAAGCTTCTTGAATCCGTTGCTAAAGATCGTGTAAATTATCTGGAGAGTGCGGTAAATTACCCAGTCGCCTACCAATCATATCCCATACATGTTCAATTGGCGACAAATCAGGAGACCGAGCAGGCCATTGGAGGACGGCAATGTTAGATTCTTGTGTTGAAAATCTATCCTGCTGGAATTTTGCGGCCCCTGGTTGGGCTGGTGGCCGAAACCATCTTAAGCGACGGTGTCTTCCTTTGGAGATCTGTACGTCCTCCTCCCCTCCTCCCTCGAGGACAATTCAGATCCACGGCGACGATTTTTTTTTTTAATGTTAAAAAAAAAAAAAAAAAAAAAAAAAAAAAAACAATTTTTTAAATTTTTTTTCCGCCTTAAACAATACATTACATTCTAATCCTTACCTCTCATCCAATCATTTGCTTGATCGAGTTGTTGAAATTTGGCAACCCTTAGCGACGTTTCGCGATCTGTGTTCAACAACCTCAAATCCACTCCACCTTCCCCTTTCTCCCCCCGCGAACACCTCAACATCGTCGACATACCCCTTCCTCGACATTTGAACCAACATCTCAAACCGTGAAACATTTCGGTTTACACGACGAGCAATTTCTCTTAGCGAAAGTCCGGCCTCTCATACCAATAATACGGCCACGTTCAAAATCACTTAATTGGACAAAATGTTGATGTTGACGTACTCTCGGCATTGTTTTCAAGTTCAGAATGAAATTGAAGAAACAACAACAATTTGCAAACTTGACAGTTACTAAATGGTCTAATACTTCAAATTTATTGTTACTATGTGTTATGGAAACAACAGGCAAAAAAACAAAAACCACTGATTAGATTTTATTCAAATTTTAATCATCACTTTGTTTAATGAAAATAGACGTTTCCTGAAAATTTCATTAAAATCGTTCGACAACTTCTAGGTGTTGCAATTTTTCTGGAAGTCAGTATATATTTAAAGAATTAGACTGGACAGGAAAAGCAATTAATGTGGACGGGAGAAACTTGACAAACTTGCAATATGCAATGACAGGTGTTGGTGCGCAAATGATCTAAACTGAACTGAAGGTTATGATGAAGGAATTACATGAACAGTCTCAACTAATTGGCCTAAACATGAATAAACAGAAAACGAAAGTTATGACGAATAGTGAAGACCCAATTCATTTAGAAATAGAAAACGTAGAAATAAGACAAGTAGATTCCTACGTGTATTTGGGCCACACTATAAGAATGGGAAAAGAAAATCAAGTTGCCGAAATCAACCGACGAATAGCACTCGGGTGGGCAGCCTTCAGCAAACTATGTTTTATTCTTAAGGACAGAAAGTTTCCGAACGATTTAAAAGCAAAAATATTCGACTCCTGCATACTTCCTGTACTAAGCTATGGAACAGAAACAATGACTTTAACAAATTCAATCATTATGAAATTAGAAAGAACACAAAGGGCGATGGAAAGGAGAATGTTAGGACTGACATTAAGAGATAGAAAGCGTAACGAATGGGTAAGAGAAAGAACAAAAGTAACAGATATAGTAGAAAAAATAGCGAGACAGAAATGGAGCTGGGCCGGCCATATAGTAAGAGCGGAGGATCGATGGACAAATAGAATACTGTACTGGAGACCAAGAACCGGTAAAAAAAATATTGGGCGACCACTAAAAAAGTGGGAGGGCGACATAAGAAAAATAGCAGGCAAACAATGGTTCAGAATAGCAAGAGAACGAGAAACATGGAAAAACAATGGACAGGATTATGTCCGCTACTGGACGCAAAGAATCTGAACAAGAAGAAGAAGAAGATGTTTGTCAGATACCTACGCGCATTTAACGTTTCATTCTCGATGAAGACTAACTCCGAGTTTCAAAGCATATGCCTCTCCATGCCATAATTGATCGTTCACCAAATGGAAGTCTCTCGGCAATACACACTTGAGCATATCTCTAGCCCTGTCATAGCCATTCTTTTACACGTATATCTGAACTCTTAAGGCAGAGTCGCTGTTTATCGGAGAACAGAAGGTGACTCCAATCCGCTATTGTCTAAGCCAACTGTTATCATGCAAAATACAACCTGGCAATCTGGTGTTTACGGGAAAGCGGAGATCAAATAACTCTAGTTCAAGAAGATAATCCAGTTACCTACTAACTATCCACTCACTTAAGTTTACATTTCCCACTTCTTGCAGATAATTTCGAAGAGAAACTGCGGTGACCGTTCGGTTTCTCAAAGCACTAAAACCGATAAAGCGGTTATCTGTAGTTGTTGTAGTGTTGCCTCGCCCTGAATTAGGTCTTCGAGTTATTAGACCAGTGTCTTCGTACCGCGGTCATATTAATTGCACACTCAAAAGACTTCAATGTTTCTCGCCATTTCGAGTAACCGCGGCCGTCTTCTCAAGTCGCTACAATTGATTTATGCTCATGGCAAAACACTAACGATCACAACCTTAGATCGTATATATTTACATGGATAGAACATTCAATAAGTTAGAAGAGTATCAATCAATTATGCAAATGAGTTATACTCGGCGAAATTCATTTGCTAAATGGTAATGCTAGAAAGAAAAAAACTTCCAATCACCGACGGCTTTTAGATCCAAATGTAGACTACACTATTTATAGTGTACCTACATACGTTTTTGACAATGTCAAAACCTTCGCTTTTTATTATTTCTATAAAGGGTGCAAAACAAAATTGTTACACAAGTGACTTATTGACTTACCTCTATAAAGATTTAGGTTAATTAACACACTTGTGTTGATCAACCAGCCAGGTATAACCTATCAAATGCAATTTGTTATTAGAAAGTTTATACAAATGCCTTCACTTTTTTGTTTTTGGCTCTAATGGTAAATATTGAAGTCAGGGTAGTGTGTGCTTCTATGCGCCATATAGAACTCAAACCAGTTTTGGGTATGATGGGCAAACTAAAACAGCTGAACACATCGATTTCTATCAATATCGCTTACTAAACAAAGCAGTGTGACATCGCTATTATATGAAAACCATTCGATGAGCGAAATGTAGTTAGTAGAAGCGACTAATATCCACCTATAATACCTATACAGTAAATCCGAATTGTTCTAAGTTCACACATCATTAGTGCAGTAGAATAAAATCGCGTTTAATCCAAAACCACACTGGTCTGACAACACTGACATTTTGTTCATGTAGAATTTTTAGAAGAGGGTAAATAATTTCTACAAACATTATAATTGCTTACACCGAACGTTGATTTTGATCAGGAACTTCGCAACCACGAACAAATGAGAAACACCCCAAGCAGGAATAACTTCAGCGAATTGTTTGCGGAAAAAAGCCTTTTCCAATTGATCACTTGCGAACATTTTACATATGAACTGCTTAGAAAACAACTCTATCCATTTTTATACAGTGGAGGATCAAAATCTTTTTAAAATTTCTATTAAATAATGGAGTTTATGTGATGGAGGTGGAGGAGGAATTAATATTCGCATGGTATGTATTAATTATGGAGGATCTTACTTTTTATTATAACATTGGCAAACACTGAAATATCGATAAAGACAGAAAATGTTAACCACACCAGATGGACATTGATATCGTAAGCAAGATTCACGGTTATAAGAGCGCGGAACTTCAGGAACGGAACCTAAGATGCCAATCAAAAAGATTGTTTTGCGGTAATCTTGATTATCTAGAGATGGAGATATCGTTCGTATTTAAAGGGGAAATAGATATTTTCCTAACAAGTGTCGAAAGTAGCAAATATCTGTTACAATAACTTAGGTTAATGGGAAATCAAAAACATAGTTGCATCGGTTTAAGAGCTGTTTAATCAGTTACACACATAATATGTCATACACAAAAAAAAATATATCGGTAGCAATACAGAACCTCGTGCTCTCTCAGTATTATTCACACATATAATCATAAATTAATTAGCGACACAGCAAACAGGTAATAGACAAAATTCGATAGCCGTTGCTATTGAGTAAGACGGGTTCTTATCCTCCTTGAGCGTCGAACTTATCCCGCTAGCTACGCACACAGAGAGTGTGGATTCAAATGTAAAAATGAGTAAATTAATTATAAGCGCCACTTTGACTTAAAACGTACTTCATCAAAGCAGTCAAAGTTACTTTGAGAGTAATACGAACAAACAGGATAAGAAACCGTCGAGTACAAGTACTTACTTAACTAGAATCACGTACGTGTATCGTTCATTAAGGCATCCTTTTGGAGCGTTCGACATCAATAATTCCCAGTTATAATTAAGAAATCGTTTGGTACTGGTAATTGGATTGTTCGGATACACACGCTAAAATTGAAATATAGTCCGTAAAATGTAAGATTCGTATTTTCGGATTAGCGCTTCATTCAACTGCCACAGGTAGAAAGTATATCTATTTCGTTTTCTCCTACAGCGTATGATGTAGGCAGAAAAAGTAGAATGTTTTAACGCGACGGGTGGTGAACTAACACCTTCACTACACGTAACGAGATATCGTACATTTAAACATTTGGTTAGAAAGAGACAACAAAACGAATGGTATGTTGCAGTTTAACCAGTAAATACTCACATAAATTCGCTTTAAAGCGGTATTGAAAATGTTTCTAGCGTAAAGTGCATAACTTGTAATTCTAAATATATTTATGTTAATCATTTGAAACAATGCTTTAATGACCTTTTTCTAAAACAAATTAGATAATGACGTTACCGTAATTATTTCTTTTAATGAGTTACACATATTTTTAAATACAGTAATGACATTAACCTTCATTTATCTTGGCAGAAAGTATAAATTCAACTAATGAAGTGAATTATTGTGTAGTTTTCTTCGTGCTTTCTCTTTTAAAACGTCGAAAGATGCCTGGCAAATGCTTAAATGAACGGTGCCGCGAATTAGTTCTTAACGTACATGAATATTTCTGCAGAGAAAAAGATAACAGTGGCTCTTTATGTAGTGTTATGGCAGTGCAGCGAAGAACATGTGATGCTTTAAAATATCAGTTGACACATTAAAAAGATCATTGCTAGTGAAAAAACTAACACTCCATTGCCTAAAAGGAACAAGAGATGTCGGAAAAATATAAAACTACTGATATACCAGAAGGATTAAAACATACAATAAGGGATGTACTGTATGACATGTACGCACAAAAGAAACATGTCACGTTAGATGCGCTTAA
>JALBCR010001447.1:0-17500 GCA_030710515.1 Abscondita cerata | reverse complement strand
CTTAAGAAAAATTATTCCGCTGTTGTTAACGTTACGACGTTACACAGATGCACAATAGACGTTTAAAATCTTACCTAACCGAAAAAAGTTTAAAACGAAACATAAAAATGAGTAAGTCGAACGTGGTCGTATACCATTCGGTTGAGTTGTTGAAATAGAATATAAAAAAAGAGGAACATATGGCCTTTCTGGAGAGAAAGAATCGTATTCACCAATTTCGTCGTTCAGGTGAATGCTAGGTCAATAGGTCACTAGGCGACCTTTTATCGGAGAATACCGAAAACCATGTGGCTTTTGTTCATCAGTTCCGAGAGTTATTTTCCATTTAAAACAATCAGATTTTACGTGAGGATAACAGCCGAAAGGACCATCCGCAGAGCTATAGATGAAATCCATGAAAATTGTAGGTACGAAGTTTGTATATAACAACAGCTGCTCTTTTAATGAGACCCCCGCATTGATTCTACATTACAAAATAGACCTGGAGCACACTAATTAAAACGTCTGCACTATGCAAAACCTCCAATTCGAAAAGAAAGGACGATATCAAAAGCGTATTTCGACCAAAGTTACAACATGTGTTCTACTTTCGTTGAAATCACGAAATGTAGTGTGGGTTGCCCACTATAAGGCGCGTATGCGCCGCAAGCACAATTTAAATGTAGAAATAAGAAAAAAATGTCACACTTCTTCGACTTGGCATCTAAGGTAAGATTCGGTCAGAATCTACATATTGAAAGCGACAGTCGTATATAACATCGTGTTTTTAATAATATTCGATTTTCCAAAAGAAGCCAACAACATTAGACGAAATGACCTACGCAAATTAAGAATGTGAAATGGATATATTGAATAAAAACTAATAATTAATTTATCAAGCATTTACTGTTTATGTACACCTCAGATATTCATCTAAATTTAATAAAATCTATAAAGTAATATTGGACAGAAAAGAGTAAAACTAGAAACAGCACAGCATTGTAAATTAACAGACAACTACTAGCAATATAAAACATTGTTGTTTTAATAAAATAAATACTAAGGTATTTTGTACAGTAAAACAAATACACTCATTTACTCTTGTAAATTTGTTGCGATCTTTCAATGGCAAGTTTTACAACTTATAATAAAACCGATGCATTAGACCGCAGCAAATTCAACGTTATGCTACAAGACTATCTGTCATAGTACAGCAACTTATAACTATCTACTGTATCATTAGCGTACATATTTCCCTCAGTTATGGGTATTCTATACACTACTTATTGTTCAATTATATAAAATTGGGGCACTTTGATGTGAACAGTGAAAAAGTAGAGAAGCTGTGACTAGCAGTAATTTACAAATACCTAAAGAATGCTACTTTTATTCATTGCTGAATGCATTTTTTAAACATTGGTGCCTTGTCTAATACACGAGAAGGAATATTCATGTTAGTTAATTAATATATACATAACAATTCACAAATTAATTAGCACAAATAAGATCTGAATTAGTTTTAGTTCCTATACGCAGGTGCAAACGATTTTACAATAACATTTGAAAAGGTTTTAACTAGTGTACATGTATTAGGTTCTAATTGGATCGTGTTTTGAGGTAATAGGTTATTGCTAAAAGTTCATACTTTTACAAAAATAAAACTTGATGTACAAAAAATGAACTCAAATTGTTACTGCTAATCAACTGTTAACTTTTTTTGCAAGCGTACTTAAAACACGAGCAGATTCTTAATTGAGCGTTTCTGCTCATTTCTACGAACACATTAAAATTTTAGTTTTTATGTAAGTCTAAACTGGTTTGTGCGTTGTAACACGTTTATCAATTGGCTAAGAAAATATGTAAAATTTAAGTTTACAAACGTTTGTATTAGTACTTGGCAAAAAAATTGATACACCGTGTATCATGCTTGTATAAACATCCAAAAAAGTAAACACTCGATAAAGAGTCAGAATTGTTCGGTATCAAAAATAATAACCGTATGTGACCGTTTCGGAAAAATCTGTTTAGAGAACGAGCTCAGTCTTATTTGTACAAACGCTTTTTTATTCAACTCAAGCGCAATCTTAAACAAATTATACGAACTCATTAGATATGTTCGAAGTATAAACAAAATTCTCGCAATTTCGATTACACATTTAATTCGTTTGGGCACCTATGTTCCCTTAATCTATAATTAAAGAGAACTATACGTAAGTAGTTAACAAACTTTATAAACATGTTAACGAAATTTAATATGCGACGTATAGCGCACAAGCTCATCGATTTGGATAAAAATAGTTCTCTTTAATAAATGTTAAAATGATTGAAAGTAGACCACTGACTTTTTTTTTAATTATAGAGTAATGTACATAGATTTATACTTACAAGTGATATTGAATTTCTTAATTAATACAATCATCTAAAGTTGAATCACATATGTAGGCAGTTAGTAGTTCAAATCCTTGTTTACTTATAGTGCCCAACAATAGCGTACAAAGATAAATTAAAAAAAAAAGTTCTAATCAAAATACAAAATCGCAAGTATATGGAACCATAAATGAGTCTATTTATTAAAACGTCAAAGTTGATTTATTACAAGCCGTTACAGAAAAGTGTTAAACAAATTCATTACACCAAAGACACAAAACCTACAACCTAAAAAATATGCATTTCAAATATATTTCGTTTTTTTTATTACGTTTTTCTTCTTGTTTAGTTTCATTGTTTTCAACTGAAATATATTTAATTTTGCAAATCATACTGTTACGAACATTGATGAGCAAAATATTTCATATAACGTTGCTTTTTTCTTTAAGTAAGTACTTTGAATATTGGTTGTAAGTAAGGTACAATAAAATAATATTGACTGTTCTAGTTCTAGTTAAATCAAACATTATTGTTGCTCCAATGAGTAGTGGCGTGACCTTTTCCAAAAACTCTTAAAAAATCCTTTCTTCTTTTGCGTTTCTTCACCTAAAAATATAATTAAGTACATAAGTAAGCGAAATATGATTGTAATACTATTTTTTCTTCAAACGTCAGTGTGTCATTTAAACGCCTGAACTGACAATGATTAAGTGTCACTTCATTGCCAAGACATATTTTATCTCCCGCTCTTCAGCGGCACTAGTATAGTTAAGTTCGAGTATGTACCATTATTATAATAATTTTGTTATAATGTTCTGTTTCAATGTGTGTTGAAACAAACAGAATCAAGAAAATTAAGTTTGTCATGTTAATATATATGCGACTCTAATAATCGTATGTCGACACATATTTTGACATTTTCCATTTTGACGTTTTGTTTTGATTGTTGGTTTAATACCAATTGTACACGTAACTGCATTTAACTTTATTTCTGTTTTCAAGAATTCAAACATATTAGTGCGTTTAATAAGTGCATAATTCATAGAAATTAACACGAGAAATTAATAAATAGCAAAATAAAATGAGAGACATCTGATTAAATGTATTATAATTAGATGTTATCGGTAATACAGAAACCTGTATTAAAATGTCATACAAACGTCAACATACGTTTATAAATATTAATTCATGCACTTATTCAAAAAGAGTCATACGTAACTTTATATGATTTTAACTCTACCACTTAAGCGCCTCTGACAGATAAAGTGCAACCAAAGAGCTCTTTGGTGCAACCAAAAACTATAGTAACTCATCTAATGCTGCAGAGCAGACTGTATTTTTTTTAAATATTCTAATTCCTAAGTTCCATTTAGCTGTTTAATATTCTTCTTTGTATTTTGTTTGAAGAAAATAGTATATTTTATGTGGAGCTTTTTGTGTTTCGGCACTCACTACGTTCGGCAGTCAATCCAACAACTTCAGTACAAATAACATCACTTAATATATTATATACTATTCCAATTATATGCTATTAGGAACTGCCCATTTCATGCACAAGATAAAATGTTGCCGATGGTTGAAATTGTGTTTACATCCCCTTTTCCCTCAAGAAATTACGTCTAGCCAAATTGAACTTTTGAAAAAAAAAACGTTTTTAGTTTTTTTAGAATTTCCAACAATTACCTAATACATAATTTTTATTTATTATTACAGAGGTTTTGCTCTGAAAATTCTCGTGACTACATTTCGACATAAGCTCTATCTGGACTCCCTTGTTGGCCCTTGCGGTTGTACTGGAAGTAACCATCAACTTTTTTTCAAATAAAACACCCTGTATAATTACAAATTTTTGATCAATTTTAAGTTGACTTCATGAATTATTCCCTATACCTATTTATTAGCAATTTTCTAATTATTCATATTTTTTTTGCAAAAAATTGACATACTACGCTGAAAGAGTTATTTTAAATAATAAAAAAGGATTTTACTTATTGAATTGAAGTGTAATTAAATTTACAGTTAATGCAACTATTCAAATCGGACGTAAAATTAAAGTAATTCAAGTTAGTTACATTCATTTAGTTACAGCCGGATGTTACTTTGTAAACATTTATTTTTGAATTGTTGAATGCGTGGGTTATAAAACGTATGTGACAAAGATGCAAATTTGTAAAATTAAAAAAGGGCAAATTAGTTTGGCGTCTACCAGACGCAGTGGCGGCTCGTGAGTTTTTTACGGGAGGGGGGGCACTTGCTAAATATCTAGTATTAGTAAGTAAGACATAAAATCTTACCTTGCAGAGTGATGGTGATACACCTACGGTCTTTGATAGAAACAAAACGTTCTAGCACTTAATTGTCAAAATTGTCTATATCCTGCACTAAATTTTCAACAAACTTCGTTCGTTTATGAAATCGATTTGTCGTCCGTGCGTCCGTGTGTGCGTCCGTCCGAGGCTTTTCTAATGGTGGGACATCATTGTGTGATACATCAATCGATTCAGCTTGGTGTCCAAAGCTTAAGTTTTGATGTACATTAAAATCGGGCAACGGGGGACGCCGAGCCCCGCGATATTCCGTCGAAAAATTAAAATTTCAAATACGCCCAAAATCAATGTGTGGCATATATTTAGACTCCTCTGGCATAGCTGAGTTGAAATATCCTATCCCCCATAAAATCGGGCCACAGATACCCGATGCCCTCGGGAAATTAAGTTTATTTCAAAAATCCAAATATGTCCAAAATCAATGTGTGGCACATATTTGGATAGTAGAATGTTAGCAATGACGGTCTATTGGCGCTAATTATAACTTTGCCATTCTTTCCATATTTGGATAATACGAAGTTCGTTGCGACAATGCCTTGCATTTTCAACTTGTTATTGATGGACATCATTGCTAACGCGTTAAAGGGTCGTTATCCATCGTATTCCTTAAAAATGTTTTAATCCGTTTTTGTGTCGAAAAACAACGCTCCGATTCTGATGTTGTCATCGAAGTTAAGACTATATTTAGCAATTTTACCGTTTCAGAAAAAGTTTGCGATATATTATTTTCTGTAGTATCAAAATAACGTAGACGTAGCTCGTCTCTTTTTTTCGGCAGAATTTTTACGTAACTCGGTAGATCGGTAGAATGTACTCAAAATCGTTGTCTCAAACTAATAGATCATGCCGCGATATTTTTGCGGCCCAAGTCAACGCTTTTCTCGAGACACGAGATAGTGGTTCGAGCGTTGACTGTAACGTTGTCATGGCAACGAAAGCCGCAAACTTTTAGCTGACTACTGTCCTTCATCTCATCTTGACTTTCTTGAATCGGCGTTTTTAAGCGAGTGTCGTTAGCTTACTTTATTCTGAGTTTCTTAAGTACATAGTTTTTCCAGGAGGAGTGCACGATCTAGCAGCTTTAATGAAAAAAGCCATTAAGCAGACGATAAAGATTAAAATTATCACGCAGGTGTTAAGTGAAATCGAACTTAAAAGTGACGAATGGAAAATTTTTGATTGAAGTGCATATTGCAAGTTACGATTAAGAGCACTTGCAGTTTGGGTTTTGACAAGTCAACATCGAAAATAGAATAGACTCGTTTTTAATTCATCAACCGATCAATATGTAAAAAGTGCGTGAAAGTTAATCGAACGTGAAAACTTAAAGATAGTTTAAAATAGTGAAATAATTTCAAATAATCACTACAAATAATTGTTAAACTAACGTGACTGAAAATTTTAAAAGTAAATTCGAGCAAAAGATTAAATTTCATCTGCCGGGCGGAATAATAAAGTTCAAAGATTAGTTGAATAAGTTTTTATTTAATTTCTAATGCGATGTAAAAGAATGTATTAGACTTAATTAGATTTTCTTATTTCGTGCACGCATCACAATACGGTCGTTAATATTAATATTTGTATTTTATTTGTAAAATATTTTTAGATTACATTAAATTTGTTAATTGATTTGACAACTTTATTTAAACGGACTCAAGCCCTAAGGTTAAAATTAAAAAGTTTTTGACAGCCTCAAATTACAATTAAATATTTTTTTAACTAAATTACGATCCGCAAAATGATAATTTTCAAACCAATATGACACAAAGACTATTAATGACGAAAGGTAGATATTTCCTCCTATAAATTATCAGTAATTGGATTGTTCTTCGTTGAGGAGGGGCACAAAAAAACCACAATCCAATTACTATTAATGACCTCCTCTAATACTATCAGGTGTTGTTCAAAAGTTTGAATGGATACAATAATGTCGTCCAAGTAAGTAAATACGTTTGGTTCAAGAGAAGCTCCTATGACTCGATCGATCAAGTGTTACATATAGGGAGAGCATTATGAAGGCCAAATGGCATACCTACGGTGAAATTAAAGTCCTCGATTCGGATCTGTGAATGCAGTGAATTCGCGGGATTTTTCGGCCATCGAAGTTTGCCAGAGTAAGCTGACTTAACATCCAAAGTGATAGAAACTTGGCAACTCTTAGCTAGTATATGGGATGGGATAAGAATCGGGTTGGCTGACTTTATTTAACTGACGGTAATCGACAATATAATCCGTTTTTTCTGACCATGAGAATAGGCGATGACGACGCTGATGCCGACCATGGGCATATTTTTGAAAAAACTGGCATGGAATCTGTTTTTATCTCATGTTTTACCATATTTGTAATTCCAATTTTCTTCCCCATGTTTTTAAAAGTTTTAGTTATTAAAGCTTGGATGGAGTCAACAAACAATGGTTAAAAAGTGCCATTCTCCATGACGTAAATCTGGTATGATTTTTCCCCAAAAATCGGCCCTAGAATAAGCAAATATGGGATTTTTGGGAACAACCCCAACACTTCCATAAGACAAGTTTGTCCTTAAAGTGATTAGAATCGATACTGAGCCAAGACTTTCACATTTATCGCCATTAGCGACAATACAATTACGAGCTCGATGAGTATTAATTCTACAGACATCTTTTAGAAGTTCCCGAGCTTGTTCGCCAATAATGCTGCGAGAAGTATCAGAATCTAGAAGACCTAAGAATGTTACCAAAGATTGACACCTTTAAATAACGTCTTTCATCTTTGCCAGCATTACTCAGGATATAGTTTAGTGAGACGTCTTGGTCTGTGTATGTTTGATGGATGGCCTCAGTAGCAGAACAGCGTATTAATAGGCCATTTAACGACTATGACTCGTATTTCCCGAACACGTAGGGCATGTTCTGACTGTAAATTTTTGTTTTCCACAGCGATAGCAGTGCTTGCATTGAGGGTGAGGAAAATTGACTAAAACATGATTCGGTTCATTGCAGTTCCAACAAGAGATTGAAGTTGTTGCGTTAATTTCAACAGTTGCTTGAGGGTTATTTGAAGAAAAGTTTGAGAGGAAAATCTGGGAGGCGGCAACTTTAGGAGTAGATGAATTAGACCTACGATAAGCTTAATCTGGCGCTAGCGCTGTTGCACGCGGAGATTTGAATCCATTATTTCTAAAGTTTACAGATACGAGTTAGTTCGGCAATATTAATTAGTTGTGACTGCAATAATAGGAGTATATTTCTTTTGATTGTAAATAGTCGAATAGCATCTCCAAGGGCAAAACAAAAACTACAGACCTTCTTTATAATCACAACGTAAAAATTTCGTCGAATCACCACAGTACTTAGTAACAGTAAATAAACTAAAGCGTATTTTAAAAAGTCCCACGTTGGGCGCCAGAAATTGCTACGACGGGGAGTCGGAGGCAAATTTATTAAATAAGAACCGCTACCCTAGAAACTAGGGGATTAGTCTAGTCTAGAGAGCTAACAAGATCTTGATATTTCATCTGCAACTATTTATAGAGTACTCAAGAAGCATAAATAGCGTCTGTATTTCTATAATTCACAATCTAAAACCTAATGCAATTCTGTGAATGGATTTTTTGAAAAATATTATTTAGAGTGATGTGGCGAAATTTTCGCAAAACGAAATGTTCAATATACATAACAGCCACTTCTGATGGTCTAGTAAAAATCCCAAGCTGAAACTAAAAATACGTACGAAGTTTTGAATGATATATTTGACGACAGGTGGATCGCTAATAATGAACCTTTCCTCTGACCCGCTCGTTACCCGATCTAAGTTCACTCGATTTCTAATATAGCCCATATTAATATTTAGTATATTCAGAGCCATCAACTACAAAACAAAACATGATTGGTCGAGTTCTTATTGAATTCCATTATCTAGATGCAACTAAAATAAAAAAAGCTACTGAGCACGGATGTTTGAAGAATATGTTTAGAGTTGCAGAGTACCGCATTCGATCATCTTTTGAAGAGTTCATTACAAATCATTGTGTTTATATTCCTCGTTATTTGTTACGATAATTTTTGTTGATTGTTTAATTTGAATATGGAAGTTATTCAAGTTTTCTCGTAAAATATACTTTCTTGTTTTGTAATATCCTCACAATTACACATTTTCTAGGGGGTTGTTCATACTTTATCATCATGTATAAACGTCCGTTTGACGAATCAAACTTCAATATAATGATGCCTGTTTGCAGGGACATTAATTAACGTGTTTTGACGTGTATTTCAACATTAACAAATTAAAATTCTACTGTCATCTCTAACTGAAAGAGCAATTCATGATAATTTGACTCATGACAAACTACATACAAGCTTGATTACGAATATTGTTTCTAATTTTTCTGACGAAAATCAATTTCATCAGGGCAATTATAGTAGAGCATTGTTTTGCTAAGATTAGATAACAGTTTTCTACTGTAAATATATATAACGAAAACGCTTGAAGATAGGAATAGGACATATAACACAACATTTTCAGTTCCTTCCAACGATTTAATGAAAAATAGGATGTTCCTTTAAAAATCAATTTTTGATGTTTTTTCATTTGAAAAAACATACACGAAGTCAATTAAAAAAAAAAAAATTCGGGAACGGCTAATGATAGGTATAGGAAATAATGCACAAAGTCAACCTCAAAATTAAACAAAGAATTTGAAAGTACAAGTACAAAGTTGATGGTTACAGATGGAGCTTATTGTCGAAACCCAGTCATGAGAATTTCAGAATTGAATTCGACTACTTCCCCATAAACTTCCAATGAAATACACACCCCGTATGAATAAGTTAAATTCAGTTTAAAAAAAATACCCACCGTTGGTTGTTGGTTCCTGAAACTTTTGCGATGATTCCTTTTTAGACTCCTTCGTATTGTTTCCTAAAATTAAAAAAAACAAATTGTAATTTTTTATCGACACATGTGAATAATGTGCAGCAGGTAGAATGTTAAAGCAAACAATTTGGGAAATAAACATAGAAGTTTGTTAACTATTCTATTTGTTAAGGACGGGGGAAGAAAAAGATGAGTCATAACAATTATGTAACAGTGTGAAACAGAAACATTTTGCCATCTATAAAATCCAAACGAATATTTGCAAACAAGAATTTGCCACACTGAAATTGGAAATTAAAAAAAAAACTGAAGCATTTGAGCATTCTGTATTATAGGGTGCCAGAGTTTGAAAGCTACCCACAAGATGGCGTTGACTCACCATTTTCAAATAAGCAGCAATTTCCTGTAACGAAAAGATCAAAAGAATATTACATTAATATAAAGAGGAGTTGTAAAGAACTTTACTTGGGGAGGCAAGCTTCACTTTTTAATTTTCCTAATCAATAACTTTAACCAAAAAAGAGAATTACCTACCTTTTCTAATTAGTAAGCTGGTAACTCTTCTTAATGCGTCTCTAGGCGATCTTTGGAAGAATTTCGGTGTAAGATTAGGTGGGAGTGTTAATGGTTTCCTCGTAGAATCCCACGGATTATGACCAGTCGATAATCTATCTAAGTGTTCGATAGAAGCGGGTCTAGGATTTCTATGTTTAGGATACCACCCTCTTCCAGGTCCACCGGCCATCCTTAATAATTCTGCTCCTACAAGCGCTTGTTCTAATCCCGAATTTCGTCGATAGCCACCCGTTGAAACGTTACCAATCGTATTCAGACTACTCATTGTACTACTTTGTCTGGGTGCGGACTGACTGTTGGGAATGTCGGGCGCTTTTCTATGAGGTGTTCTAGGAATATCACAACCTCTTGCAAAAATGGGCGTTTCCGGTAAACTACAAGATGTTTGTAAATGATGTTCTTCTCTAGAATTTGGCAATGAACGTTTTTGATAAGTTCGACGTTTGGTACCCTGTAGTTCGGTAGGTAAAGTTCGCCGTTCAGGAGGAATGTTTCTATTCGAACTATTAAGAAAATTATTTCTTCTACCTCTACTATAACCGGCATCCATTGAACGCGTTTTTAAACTATTGGACGTTGGTTCCTTGTGAGGAGGCACTGCTGGTGCTTCAGAATTAGGCGGAAGAGTATCAGATCTTATTTTTTGATTGACAGGGTTCGTTATTTCTGAATACTCATCTTCATCTTCTTCTACAGGTGAAGGCGGCAACGGAGGAAAATCGTGTTGCAAAACTTCTACTCTAACAGGAAAGTCTGCTGATGACGAACTGGTTATTGGACGACAATCCTTTTCTCGGTGCGATATCAACATTTCTTTCGCGCTTTCAGATTTTTGAATTCCATTTCTTTTCGGATAGTGCTGAACACTTCCACCATCTATCAGCAACTGTCGGTAATAGTCTTCTGAACGTTGAATTTCATTGTGGCTACTAGATTTTTGAAGATCATTAAACTTTTGTTCCGAATGTCTAGATTCTCTGCTTTTGGACGGCGCAGTTTTCTTTCGTTCGTTGAATGATGTAACTCCGTTGACTTGAAGAATGCACTTATCGTCTTGTACAACACTGGAAACTTCAATATCACGCCTTTCCAGTAACTCACTAATATTTTGTTCAATTTTTCTAGAGGAGATATTTCCGTACTGTTTTGTTGAGGACTTTCGGTGTCTTCTTCTTCTTCCATAGTAACATCTAATTCGCGCCTTGGGGTTAATTCGTCGGCATTTAAGGATGGAAGAGATACTACTCTAACGAGGGGAGAAGAAGGGGAGTTGAAGTCGTTTACCGATTCCATAGGTGGACCGCTGCAACTTTCGATAACACCTTCTCTTATTAAGGATTTAATGTTATCAAAAGTGGAGCTGTGTTTTTTAAAATCGCTGCCATATTTACTTTGAGGGGCACTCGATCTCGAACTAGACAGATCGGCGCTGAGTCTTGAGGGAGAACTGGCAAATTCTTGACTTAAGTGTCTAGAATTATTCAGATCCAAACTATATCTCGACTTGGGAGAATTAAGTTCTTGGCTCAAACGGGAATGTGGGGTACCTAAATCTATACTATATCTGGAATTTGGTGTTTGCAATTCTCTGCTTAATCGAGCGTTCAAGTCTACACTGAATCTAGAGTGCGGTATGCTTAAGTCCGAACTTAAACGAGAATTTAAAGAAGAACTAGAATTTACAGAGCTTCCAGTGGTAAGTACGGATTTTCTATCCTTTACCGCGTCTAATAATGTACGTGCTAGTACCACTTAAATTTCCAGAGTCTAATTCGGTTGGAAGTATAATATGATCATCTGAATCGGAGAAAGGAGATGCTATTTCTTCTTCAGTGCTGCATGGTGGAGGATCTGGCCATTCGTCTAAATCCTTTATTCTATTAGGAATCGAACTGGTACTTGAATGCGAACCCGATTTTCTTCGTCTTCTTCCAACAACTTTCGTACTCCCGGGAGTCAATAAAGGATCTTCCCCATCTAAAGGAACTTCCCAAGCCAATACTGCTTCTTGTTTGCGACAGGTGAGGTGGAGGTAGCATCTCCTCTAGAGAATCGTCGGAGAAATGCTCGTCGTCGGCTAATTCGCTTAGAGGTCGTAAAGCCGTTTCTTCTAGATCGCTAGATAAATTATCTTCACTGCCATGGCGTCGAACTTCGCGGTGCCTGTCAATCACTGTAGGGACAGTTCTCGGAGGAACTCTAGTGGGTGATGAAAGCAACGGATACAATCCGTGTTGATAAGGCAAACTTCCATAACGAAAACCGGGAGGAGGGGGTGGTGCTTGCAAATTAAAATCGCTGTTTTCCCAACCGTAAGGTCGTTGATGTCGTGTCTTAGGCTGAAATATTGTGGGTGATAGATTTTTTTAATGGTTTTCACATATAAATTACCAGTGTAGTTTGTGTTGCTATATGCTTTGGTTCAAAAGCCCCGTTCAATGTATTGTTTTGAAATCTTGGCGGCGGCGGTATCGTTTCAAGTCGCCCATGCGGTCTTGTCAGTGGAAATTCTCTTGTTCTTTTCGTGTTGGTTCGTTTTGTAGGCGACACTCTAAATTTATTAAATTAGTATCCTATTAATACAAATATGAATTATTACTTTGGGAGAAGCGTCGCTATCAGTCGTTCTGCTTCTTCTGGCGGCGGTGGGAAGTCGTTCGGATCTCCTGGAGGTACAATAGATTGTGTAAAACTTTCTTCAGTCAGTGGTTTGAAAGTTAAAGAAAATTTCGGTTTTCGCCCATTCATACTCATATAACCATCGTCCTCGGATTGATGACCTAAAGAAGGACTTTCATCATCTGGTGTCGAGGAAATATTTCCCGTAGTTGCATTAGAACTTGCTTGTTGTAACTGTGAAGGAGATGCAACGTCTGTTAATTGTTGTTCCTATTATATCCTAATATTAGAAAATTTACGATATATATTTTTTAATACGTTACATTTTGTATTTGATTGGCGTTTTCCACGTCGTCAAATTCGGACAGGACACGATCCAATAATTCGATTGATCGCTGAACGTCATCGCTGCCTCTGGAATAAAGGAGTAGTAAATTTATTTATGTTAAAGCAATCCACAATTGTTCAACATTTTATGCAAACTAATTGTATTCCCCTTTTTATGAATATTAAAAGAAAATTTTTAAGCGATTTTCTTTGTCATTTGTAGAAGTAAGTTTCCCCAAGTACTAAAAACAATGTAAAAGGTGTGAATTCAAAAGTGGTGGCATTTATGTTAACAATGCCCTTCTTTAGAATAAAAATTAGAAAAGTGTTTAAAATATACCAAGTAATGTAGGTAATATGACTTTTCAATGAACGTATCAGTGTAAATGTTCACCATTGTTACTTTAAAATTTAATCAGTTTGTTTCTTACGTAGCACAAGCACAAGCAAAACGATCTAGAATAAATGGGTTTGAAAATAGAACCGAGTAGTATTAATTGTGGTACAATTACATTTTTCAAGAGGCTTTTAATTTTAATAAACACTTTTGTTTCAAAACATTTTTACATAATTTTTATGTTAGTTTAAGCTCATAATGACAAATCAAAGTCGACAAGTACTATTTTTTACAGAGTTGGTTCCTATATAGGATTTGACTTTGAGTATTATATGGAATCAAAGAATATAATAATGATGGAATTTAACTATCAAAGCTATTTTGTATCTGCAAATTCGCATATTACTACTAGTCAAAATAGGAAAAAAAAACACAAAAATAGCATACCCGCCAAACTTCGGTTTTTCCAAAATATATTTTACGATTAAATTAATCTCGAGTATTCACTGTTCCACCCGAAATTTGTTTAATTGATAAAACGCCATCTATTGGAAATTTTTGATTTTTCTTTTGTCGCAAACCTTTGCGTTGGAATTACAAACAAACCCGTAGAAGGAAATATTCAATTTAATTTAATTTTAATTTTCAATTTTAAACAGTCTGTCTTAAACATCCTTATTACAAAAGAAAATTCAAATAATCGATAAAGCACCATTATTTTCGACTTGCCATGACGCGTTGCATCATGCTTTGGATGACATCTTTGTTGATTTCTCTAACTTTTATAATGTCGTAACTGTTCTTCATTTTATGTTTCTCACCCGTTATTATAGGATTTCCGACTCAATAGTGACCAGAACTCTTCAATTGGGCCAGTTTGAGGTAGGTTAGGGGGAATATCTACGCGCGCTATAACGTTGATGTTGGTAGGATGATAGCATTCCTGTGTAACTCTCGCATGAATAGTCCAAAACCGGAACCGGCCACAAATCTCCTGATGCTTAGCTTTCGCTGTGAGATTCCTATGCTGTGTTTAGCTGCTGCATTCCGGCAAGTTTACACAAGGTAGGGGAGGAACATGAGACACGATGAAACAGTTCGGGCACCGGACATACAGAAAGGGTTAGTGTAACGCGATTCCGGTAGTAAGCGCTACGGGGCACTACCAACTCTGTGCTTAATTAGTTGCGTGTGGGTCTTGACGAGGTGAGGAGCTGTTTTCCACCGCGAATGTACAATTTTGCCGCCAACGAATTTTCGCCTCCTTCAACCAGCTCTTATGGAATTTCATAATTTCATTGTACATGTATCCCTTAGTTTTTACCCCACTTACGCATTTCTACTGTTTCCCGTTTGCTGTAGAGAGTAGGGGAAACCAAAATGGAGTGTTTGGAGTTCCTTGAAACAGTTGAAGTTTGGGGCACGATGAAACGTTTCATAAAGTTTTATGGAAGATGACATGAAAGGGGCAGTGGAAATGGTCATGAATAGAAACAGTATACGACGTACTGCTGAATTAAAGAAAGTGAGTTATGTCACTTTATCAAGATATGTGAAAAAAGAAAAGAATGTGGTGAAGACAGTAAGAATGGTCTTTACACTAAATCCAGATGAGAAATTAAAAAACTACCTCATTATGTGTTCTAAAATGTTTTATGGCCTACCAGTTAAAGATTACAGAAGAGTTGCATCCGAATCACAGTACCTAATGAATAAAATACCATGTCCTATATTTTGGGGAGAGAAAAAAATTAAAAGTTTTCTGAAAAGGCATCCAAAACTCAGAAAAAAAATCCCCGAGGCTTATCTGTGCTACTTTTTTCACCAAAACAAATGTTGATGTGTTCTTTAATAACTGCATTAACAGCACCCAGATTGGAGATGGAACAAGGGTTTATAATTTAGTTGAAACTGGTACATTAACAGTACAAAAACCACGACAGATTGTGGTTGAAAAAGGCATCCAACAAATGTGCAAACTACAAGTGGGGAAACGTCACCACAGTGTCAATAATTTCTGCGTCTGGCAGCACTATTCTGCTAGTCATAATTATTTCAATTTTCATTTTAAAGACCACGTGACTTAGGAAGCACCCCCAGGCACACTTGGCTTAGCCACCCCTAGCGATTGGATGGCATCAGAACTTTTTGTGGATGCTATTAAGCATTTCATTCGTCACACTTGCAGTTCTAGAGAGAACCCCACTCAATTTACGACAATGTAGAATGTCACTTGTCCCTCGAAGCTTTGACTTTACCACCCCATTAATCCAAAAAATTCCTGAGATTTTGGGTAAAATAACCTGAACAAAATTTCGAAAAAGCTTTCATCAGAATTCAATTTTAAGTTATCTATCGTAGTAAACATAACGAACTCTAAGTATAGTAGTAGTTGAGTTATTTTGTTAAATAGAAAGGTTTGTTTGTTAAATTTGTTCCTTTTTTTGACAATGCGGTTACTCTGGACTGCTCTCAACTCTGATCAAATTCACTTGTTCTTTAGTATAATCTGTCTAATATTGAACCGTATTAGTGAAGTTCGTCAAAGTAATATACTCAAAGCCTCTCTGTATTTTTTCTTTAGTACCCACCTGAATTATAAATTTCAAGAACTTTCTTAAAAATACCACTACTCCTCCTTAAAGAAGGTCCTACCATTACTTACAAAAACTAATATTGATTCGTTCAATCTTAATCAATTATAGACACCTCAGCTCAGTTTCTTTCATTTAAAGGGGAGGTTAAAGTTACGGTTCGAACATTACTTTTGCTGTTTACAAAAATATAATATGAATTTAAAATAGTAATAAAATTTCAGAATTCGCTTATTACTCCATACTAGACCAAGATCGCCTTACGTGTCTTACGAAAATTATGGATATGGATCTCCACTTCGTTTATAAAATATACAGGGTGTTAATACTAAGTGGTTACACCCGAAAATGGCAGTTAGATCTCATTAAAATAAACAACTTTTTTTAATTCCAATTTTTGATTTTGTACTATAAAAAATCTATCGAGTGGTTATCAAAATATTTTGGTTTGAAATTTTTGATCGGTCGCATTTTGTTATTTGAAAAAATAGAAAATAGTTGTAAATACAAATGTTCTAGAGAATCGAAAGCTAATTCAGAAACTTTTTTATTTTTATTAATAGTCCTTAAAATAAAGGAGTTATGACGATTTTTCGAAAAACATAAAGAAGAGCTATAACTACGAACCGGGGTACAAAATCAAAAATTGGAATTAAAAAAAAGTTGTTTATTTTAATGAGATCTAACTGCCATTTTCGGGTGTAACCACTTAGTATTAACACCCTGTATAAGTACAGTCTGAGTAAAGTTTAAAAATACTTTTATTTAAAATCTAAATCATTTTAGTAGGGATTTTAAAATATGTCACGTTGACCCTCCAAAACAAAAAACATTGTTGTTGTTTTAATAATAACAATAAGTATAGAAATTCCTTAGTTTAAAATAGGTGTTTCTGGCCGGTTTTGGGTGATGCAAAATTAGTGAGTTTGGACGAAGGACTGAAAAATTAATGAACTGAAAAATTAAAATCCATTTAGTTGCAAACAAGTCTAGGACCTATGTATGTTATAATTTAGTTCAATTAACGTTATTGTTTCTTTTTTGAAAATGTGACCACTGTATCATATCGATCATAGATGTTAGGTGCAGTGGCCACTACTTTTAAGTTTTGTAAAAAATTTTAGTAGACGTAATTAATCACCTTTTTCGACATAAAAACTTAATAATACAACTGATTCTACGAAAAGGAGAATAAATAAACTATTTATTTAACAAAAATTTATTAAAAAAGTTCCCAACAAACAATGTAAGATGACAAATCTACTTTAAAAGAAAATAAATTTGAAGTTTTGAATGGTCTTCCAGAATTTTCTAGTTGTGGCAGAGATAAAACTATTTTATCTTCTGACACAGTAGCACAGTCTGGTAAATTTGGATATAAAAATGGTTTAAAGTCATCGTAAAAATGTTACTCCGTATTCATGGTTGAGGTTGAAAATGTCTGTGACTTGTGCTACATAAAACTTTGAAATGAGTTAACTTGAATCTGTGAGCAATACGTGTAACTGAACGAAGACACGAG
>JALBCR010001446.1:77500-89573 GCA_030710515.1 Abscondita cerata | reverse complement strand
AATGTTACGTATTAGTTAAAAATTTCCTTAAAGCCTCCCCTGAAGTTAGATAATCTGTGAGAATGCTAGGTAGCGTTAACGGAAATTTGTCCAAAAGAACAAGAGCCTGTATTCACAGCCCATTTTGGAGACTTGCAGAAGAATAGATAAAAGGGTAAGGCTTTTAAAAGTTCTGAAAATGATTTAATCTAGTGGATAGTCAAACAATGACCAACTAAGAAAGTTTAGTTAAGCCTAGCAAAGCTGCCAGAAATGATTAAAGACCCAAAACTAAATTCTGATTATAAACCCCGTGTAAGAAAATATAAAGAGAAAGAAGAAAAACTAAGGAGAAGTAAACAACACTTGGTTTGCTGGAAAGCCAGTCGTTGTTAAAACAACGAGAATAGTGGCCATCTTTATGTCAATGCCCAATCAACCACCGTTACTACGAACTGCCGGTCACAATAAGACTCGCGAACGATCTACGATGTGCATAAAGTCGGTCACAAAAAACAAAAAAGGAAAACCGTAATTGTATGGGAAAATACCATAGAAGAAAATATATTTGCTGAAATGATACCTCCCTCAAATATTTGGTCAACACAAAACCAAACAAACCGAAGTTACTGTAAGACCGCCCGCAATCTCAGCAACTATAAATAAAAATAATATTCAGAAAGAAACCTAAATTTACGGAGGTCTATCAAGAAAGTTGATGCTGAATCCAAGTCGACTTACTGTCGTAATATCAAATCAAGGAAAGAAATTGTTCATTTTTTGGACTAGGATTTGCACTAGTTCACTTTGTTATCACACCGATCCTACAACACCAGTAACTGTTAAAAGCTGAACTATAAGATAACACAGAGTACCAAAATCAGAATCAGTTGAAAAGTAAGTGTAGAAATTCCACCAGAAATCCGTTAATCTAATTTGCGTCTCTTTCGGTGCATAACCTAGGACAAAAAATATTAGTGTTCCTCGGACAACCATCAATTGGAATATCAGAATTGTCTGAATCGGCATAGGTAGACTTAAGGTCTTTGACATGAGCGATGCTCAAACAACGGTTGGCGAATCTATCGATCTTCCATGGAGATACTATGGTTTTAACGTGAAAAGGTCCCAAATACTTAGGTGCTATTTTTGTATTAAAGGACTCGGCAACCGAAAAGTTACACTTTCATATTCTACCCTCTAAACTATATTTCACGTGTTTTTTATGAAGATTCTAACTGCCTGTTGTTTACAGTAAGCTTTGATTACCTTATCTAGGATAGAATGACGTATATCCTCATACAACTTAGGAGTAGGAAGGCTGTTTATCCAAAGGACGACTAAAGGAATTCCCTGAGACAACATGCTCACACCATTCTTTTAAGAAAACGTCACCGTTTACCAGAAGATTCATCGTATTGCTTCTACAAAAAATAATTCTAATGGAAAGTTCTGTGAGTAAGTTCTAGCGGCAGAGAAAATTAATTTAATTAACAGGACACTTCCATTAATTTATATTTGTGATACCGGCATAAACCTGAAATAAAAGGACATTTTATAAAGTTATTCAAACGAACCGAAGTATAAGGCACAAACACACATCCGTATTGACCAATTGTCACAACCGGAAGGAAGTGTATAATTTTATTACAATGTAAAGTCAGGAGAAAAAAGAGAAGCAACCATCACAAAGGATATAGCGTGGAAGAAAATGGAAGGAACAAGAAAAAGAGGAAGATCAAGAAGGAAATGGTGGGAAGCGGCGCAACAGAATCTACAGAAATCTAAAGGATCTAAAGGGAATAAAGAACTGGAAGAAAAACAATGGAGAGGGAAGAATGCAAAAGAAAACTCTATCCCAAAGGGTTTAAAGGTCTGCAACTGCGTGCTATACATTGTAGTCAAATAACTCTAAGAAGCAATAGGTTTTTACATTGTTAATTACATTTTTTAAAGTTAAGGGAGTACGTGGTGTAAATTATAAAAATATTACTGTCCGATCATCTTGGATACAGATGAACTCGGAACTTGAATTCGAGTCTTTGCACTTTGCTCGTTTATATTATTTTGGAGAAGGGCATTGCCGAAATTTCAGTTTAGAAGTCATTCTTCGTGTATACAGGATTGCTTCTGGCAGTCCTATACTATATTTTACACATGCATCCGGTAACCCATAACTTCAAAATCAACCAAGATGATGGAGATTTTTTTCTGCGTCAAAATCCGCTGACAACTTCTATCCCTTTTTCTCCTTCGTAAATTCAGTGGCGTTTTAAAATTTGTGCTAGAGACTCATTAAAAAATTTTATTAATTTTATTATTTAGTTACGAGTTGATAGTCAACTTAAAATTACAATTCATCAATAGACGATAACGTCACTGATAAAAATTTAAAAACTTAAAAACAACTATTTATAAATATTGCTGTTGATGATTTAAAATTATTTAAAAATAAAAATATTTTAATTTAACAGTGAAACTCAAAATATTGGATTCACTCAGGGTCTTGAGTTTGTTTCCTTTTTTTTTATAATTAAAGGAATAGATTTTATTTATTATTAAACAAAACTTCTGGTTAGAAACATAAAAAAAATTAAATACAAAAAAAATTAATTCTTAATTCTAATAACATGTTACTGACGCTTTAAAAGAAATTTAATTAAAAATTACTACAATCTTTATTTGCAAACACACATTATATTTATGAAATCATTAAATAAATAATCAGACTTTATGCGTTTGTATTTTAATTAAGTTTTTTGGTATAATTGTATCGATCTGACCGTATACAATAAACTTTTATTGATCGACTTCGATTTATTTTTTCATGTTTTTACTTTGAAACTTAAACGCCGATTCTTTATTCCGACTCCTCTTCATCATTCATTTTTTAATCGTTCACTTTTCTTTCCTACTACACACAATGTTTATAGCTTGGATTTTATAAAATCTATACAGAAAAACTTAACCTTCACACTTTTGGAACACTTGGCGGTCTGCATCGACATGCAATGTAGAGTTTGTGTTCGTTATCAACGGAAATACTTTGATGAATAGCTCTTTACATTTAATGTCAATTTTGCATTTACGAATGCTGCAAATAACAACATAATATACTCAATATTATTTTAATAAACTAAATGAAAGGATTTATTTATACGATATAAATCAAATTCTTTTCTTAAATAAAATGTAGATCGGTTTTTAGAAATCTTAAATCTTAATTATGTTAATTCTACGTTTGATTTAAATAGAAACATTTACTATGAATTTCAATACTAATGCAAAACAGTTTAATTGAATAAACAAATAAAAATTTTTAATTATTTAAAATAATTCATTCAATGCAATATATACTCTAATTCAAATTTATAACACAACACAATTGAGTACAAACATCGATTAAATTTTTATCAGTGACGTTATTATCTATTGATGAATTTTAATTTTAGTTGAGTATCAACACGGCTCACACAATGGTGGACGAAACGTCGGCAATTGCAAACCAACTGAGTTGTTTTTTGAGCATCCCACCCCACCTATAAGGAGTGAACCTATCAATAAATAAATTTTCTAGGAAACTTACCTATATTGTTATTATTATTAATCAATATAATAATTGTGGTAATATTTACATTACGATTCTTTAATTTTAGGTTAAGATGGGCCTTAATTTGGTTAGTGTTCAAATTAAACTAATTCAAAGTTAACAGAATACCAATACCGATAACGGTTCTGCATTCGCAAACTAAATTATTGCTTTTATATTAAATAACTGTAGGTACAACAACTATGTTTAAACAGAAACTTTCAATAGACTCTTCATTATGAAGTGTACCAGCAACACAGCATTTCGATTTTGTACTAACCGAGAAAAATGGTCAGCGTTTTGTTAAACAAATGGTTCGATCACTCACTAAATTTGGCAAAAGCAGTTCCGTTATAAAAAAAAACGGAAATCGTTTATTTTCTGTGATGAATGACATCTACAACCTATCAAGAAAACACAAACAGAATACTTCCAATTTATAACAAAATAAATATACTGAATGGATTTTGAAATTTATATGCAATGCTTTGGTAAGTGTAGTACATAATAGAAAATTTTCTCTGTAATCATACTAGAAACACGGCAAATAGACACGTAACACAGATTTAGGATAGGAAATTCGTAAGCACCAAATAAATAACACGATTTCTGTGTGCCGATAACAACGACATCATAAATCTGGGGTGACAAGTCAGTTTTCGAGATTTTCCTGTTTTTCAAACAGATTATCTTTGGTATTTGGCATGTTGGTAGATTGATATAAATTTTAAACTTGGCGGCTATTTATTTGACAATTTATTTCCATCAATTTTGGTTTTTGTCATTAACAGGCGCAAAAGAGGCTAGAGACAGAGAGGGAATATAGAGTATAAGAAAAATAAATTTTCAATAAAACCCGTATGAATTACACTATTTGTTCCAGTTGGACGCTTTTTATATTCGGTCGACGGTTTAACATCTCAAAAATATGTTCAACATCTATATGCCATAAATTTTTCTAAATTTAGTCTGGAGACGTAGTCGTATCCTGAAATTGCAGGTAGTAGACTTCAATTGCTCAGTATATTTAATGCTGTTGTAATTTATTATTGATCGTAAACTTTCATGCTTTACTGGATTCTGTTAATGAATTCCTTTTGGTACAAGCCAATAATTAACTAAACAATGTTGGGCAGCGGTAGTACAAACGTACTGGACTGTATCCTATGTTGTTTAGAAATTTGTTTAAAATCAAATGTGAAATTTTGGGAATTTGTGTTTGTTTGAAATTTATATGTCTTCAAAAACGATGTATGTCTTTTTTTTGTATAGATAAAGTTGTAGTATATAAAAATTTTTGTCAAGTTTATTTAGGTCAGTGGTTTGGTGGTATAAACATATATTGATATTACCTGTGAGGATTTTAAGTATAAACTACATTTTTTAAATGAAAATAACATTAATATCCATTACTACAACTTCAGTACGGTTTTCTATTTATTCAGGGTATGTCATCGCGGTAAGCGTGTCTGCCTTCTAATAGTGCGGTTCCAAGTTCAACTCTCCTGCTTGGAATGTTTTTTTTTAAATTAACGTAACTTTTTTTTATTTCTGAGTAAATATTAATTTTTTATTCTCCAAATAAACAACAAATTAATGAGAATTATTAAAATTAAATTAAAAATTACAAATGCCAATACACCATATTTTTTTGAAATTATTTTATTATCTAGTTGTACCAGATTTTGACTTTAAAAATAGAAAATTTATCTTTCCACAATATTTAAATTCTATGAATGAAACAAACCTAATGAAATTAAAATTATTTTTAGTTAACTAATAAAAATTAATGGTACTGTTGATTGAATTTGTTTTAAATTTTTTTCTTAATTTTGTTGACAATGACATTGATGTATTACTAAAAAGGACGAAAATTATCATTCGAAAATCTGAAAAAGCGGTGGACCTATAGCAAAATTATTATCTGATTAATATAACAACAAATTTAAAAATTTAGCAATTTATTGATGTTTTAAATTTACATAAAATACCACATTGTGATATATACTGCATTCACTTTTAAGACTAACCGGAGATCAACAAATGTATGCCAAGTTTGCGTGAACAAATTATCAAATTAGAATTTTATTCAACTCAAGCATGAAGTAACACAAACAACAACAAGCTTGTAATTGTAAATAAATATCTAGTCTGAAAATTCGGAACTGCTTTAATTGGAATTTACATTTATTATTATTACCTGATTACTCTCCTGCAAGAGCGATCGCCCAAGCACTGTATATCCAATCCGGTGCAAGGAATGTTCAAAACACATGCATTAGTGTTTATTTACCTCAGGTTCGTCTTGGAATTAATTGAAGTATGATCAACAATATTTATTTAAAAATGGCACTAAATTAAGGGAATCACTAATTTTTTCTATGACTACTAGTAAAAATTGACTGTTTCTCCTGGACTACTTTAATTCAAAATTAGCGATTTCAATCAACTATGTCTTAATATGTAATTGTTTTTTTTTCTGTGTCTACAATAAGTTGAGTGTTGCAAAAACTTTGTTTTGACTAGTGATCGTAAGAAAAGTATAGTGTGCAACCCGTGGAAAAATACCAAGTGACTACATTTCGTGCCTCAAGCTTTAGACTCTTCCCATTTGTTGCATAGTATGCTATTGTTACTAACAGAAGCAAAACCCATCAGAAGTAAATAAACGGAATATATTTAGAATAAATAAAATTAAATTAAAATCGACGTGAAGTGTAGATTTCCTTATTGCAAATATTGAAATGGATGACAGTTCTAACATGTGAAACAACCAAGTGTTCAAATTCAGCCGTAATCATATCTTTGCAATAAAAAATCACGCAAATTATATATGAATGAAGATTAGATTGATGGAAATTTAAATTCAGCAAAACTAACATGAATTGCTGTCCCGTAGTCCAGTAGCGGTATGACTTTTAAATTTGACAAAATTAGTTAAGAGTGTCACGATTACTGCTGCAATGGAATTTTTCAAAAATAGTTACTGGTTACAGAAATTTTCAGAAATTATTAAATGATAGAGGGACGAATAGTTTGCGACACATGACGCTCCGAAAATACCTGTATTATAAACGATACGGAAATATATCTTTTTTCGGTACTGTTTTAGGGACTTTAGAAATATTAATACTCAAAGTTGTCAAGCGCACGTAACTTAATATTACAACTACAACTGTCTACTAAATTTTGGATGCTTATTTTTAAACAAATACCAATGAAATGAATTGACATTTTGAATATTTTTTCAATTTTCTAACATTTTGCCAAAATTTGTAAAGTTTCAAAAAAACCGTTCTCTAAAAAATTTAAAAAAATCAAAAGTTTAAAAGTAGGTGTTAAAGTGTTCCACTTTTCGTAACTAGTTGCTTAACATTGTTTGCCACTTGTTTTGACATTCGTTTTGGTAACGGTAACATCGAAGTTCGAAAATTCGAAATGGGTTTAATTCTCTTTTAAATTTTTATTTCCAAGTTAGAAAAATATTGTATGTTACATGTAACAAAACAGGATTTTTGTAACTGATGGTCACATTTACTACAAAAAATCATGCGCTTCGTCACTGGTAATATAAATAGTAGCTATTTAATGTTGGTATTTTTAAAATTTTGAGCTTAAATAATTTTGTTTACTTTTCAAGTAGGTAACAAATTGTTAGGTTGAATTTTTTTAATGGAATATGATAAAAAGTAAAAATTATGTTTTTTATCATAATTTCGGACAGAATTCTATCCACAGGCTTATATTTTTGATGTGTTCAATGTCATATACTTTTTTGATTTGGAAGGTATAGATAGAGTTTATACATTAACGATTAACCAGTGGTAAATAAAAACAAATCATGTATATATCAAAGGATAGATAATATTTTTGATTGGAATGTACACCAAGTGTTGATATGCTTGGATAAAGCTTTGGTTTATTCATATTAGCTTTCTATTTTCAATTGCAAATTAAGAATCACTGGAGATCTGTTTCGTCTTTTTGGAACTCTTCAGGAGTGATCATAGGTTAAAGGTGCGAGAGAACTTAATTATTACGTATAACCATGTTATTTACTAAGAACCTTTTAATAATCATAGAAATTATCATAAAAACTTATTGATTAATGCTGATGAAAAAAAGTTTAAAAACCTCCCCACATCCAGCTTACTGGGCTCTACCCACTGTGTACATCATTCCATACGTACTTTCATTGTGATTTACTAATGATATATAGAATTTGTAGAGAGATGTTGATCGTCTGATGTCATCTTCGACAGCACAGCCTGTCGAGTTCTTGTCAACCTAAAATATAAATCCAATTTTAGGCAGAATGAACACAAGTACGAATATCGCTAGTAATCACTACAGATTTCAAGCTATAGTGAACTTGCATGATGGTAGAATTGGTTTCTATGATATCGAAGTACCAACCGCTTGATAGTTATTCTTTTGCCAATTCTGATGATTGCTAAAGTTTAGTGATGTTGGTTTCTTTGAGTAGCAACCGAAAAGTGCTTGATATCTTATAGTCACGTGCCAAGGTACCAAATATTTAAACAGTAACTTGACACAGACGGAACACATTTTGAATTTATCTACTTTGATATTAAATGATAAGCGTAGCAAACGAGCACTTACCCTTTAAAGTCAAAGTCGTCTACTAAGGTAATCGAAATTTGAACGATACCAGGTTTTATGGTCAGACCGCTTAACAACTTATGAATGAATGATGTTTAAAAACTTTTGGTTTGGTCGAAACGATGTTTGTTAAAAGCTTGGTTCTGTGGTCTTCTTTAGAATCTAAGTTCCAACTTTTTGAATGTTGTTCTTTTGGTAATGCTGAGGAGTTTCGTGGTTTTGCCTTTTTTGGGATCAAACTTTTCGTGGACCAAACAACATGTTTAAATGCTTTTCTTTCGGCTGCTAAAAACCTGTCAAGTTTTGGCTTCTTTGGCATCAAAGTGTCGTTTCAATATCTAAAAGATGCCAGATTGTATTGTAAGGTAACAGTGGTCAAACAAGTAATATTGAATATTTTGTATGTGTAGTTAAACAATTAAAATGGACGCAGTAGGCATTCACATTATAATACAGCTCACAGATAAAGACAAGAGTCTTGAGAAGGCGTGGCTAGTGCCATTCTGTGCGCCGTATATTACTGTTATTTAAAAATTTGCTAGTTGAACTTTATATTTATTTTTAATACGATTTTATTTATTCACAATCACTAGTCCAATGTTAATTCTTAATTCTGTAATGATTAAAAAAACTGTAATTCCTAACTGTGAAGATTTGTCACCTTTAAGAAAGATGTATTACATTATTGTTACCAACATTAATTTAATCAACAATAAAATGTAATTGCATTATTAATTTCAAAAGATGAATTTGAAAATGTGATGAATAATATAATGTATGTACATATTTGGGTGGGAATTGTTTTACTCATTCATATTCTATCCAATTTTCACACTTCGGCTGCTTTCGATGGAGTCTAATGAATTATTTTTGACTCTGAGTGAACCAGAAGCGGCACTATTACGCTACTGATCGCATGGAAAAAAAATTGGATTTTAGAAAAATAGTTAAAATATAAGTTACACATAATAATTTTTTTGTTTAATTAATATTCTTGGAGATATTGTTAAAGCTATTAGTGTCACGTGATTGTCATATCTCAGTAAATATGTCTCGCATCAAAAATAGTGAAATAAAAGTTGTGTAAAATTAAATTACGAACAACTTTTGTTTGAAGAAAAAAATGCGTAAAATGAATAGCCTTGTAGATATTCCACGAATGGGAAAATCTATGTAGGTTAAGTGTTCTTTTGGCTAAACAGATTATGCCAAAAAATCTAATCAGATCTCTATCATTACACAGTACACCTACATAAAAATAAGACTTGTGGTTTTCTTGGGGTCATATTTAAAAGACAGCTATCAGCAAAATTTAGATAACGAATGGAGAGATCTTGACAGAAAAACGGATTAGAGAGGATCAGAGTGAATAATAACGGATGTGTCCCTACCGAAAAGAAAAGAATAACTTGGCAACACCAGTCGAAACGTTGCTTTAACAACATGTATGGTGTTTGTCTTTACGAACTACTCAATAAGGTTACAAGGTTTCAAAATAGATAAAAAAAGATGGCACAGTTGATTTTTGAAAATTTCAAAAAAATGTGTTGTTTCGTTTCTTGTCGAGACCAAAATTTTCATGAAAATTAACAACCATGTATTTTAAAATATCTTAAAAATAACTGTCGAACAGATTTTGAATAACTTTAAAAATAAAAATTTTATAGGACATTGAAGTCAAAAAAATAAAAAAAAATAATGTCGTCCAAATACTATGAAATTTTGCAGGAATGGTCTCTAAGCTATTCTAAATACAAATTAAATGTCAAACTTAAAGTTTGCTTATTGTGGGGCCTATTTTGTAAACAATATGTTAAAATTAAAGGCATTTAAATTGGTTGTATATATGGTTACATATCAAATTCGTTAATCTAATTGGTAGTTTATTTTTTAAAGTACCTTTAAAATTAACGGAAATGTTACAGAATAGGGCCTTTGTGTAGGTTAAAAATTTTGCAATGACTAAATCTGTATCTAAATAAGCAACATTAAATAATAGGAATTACAAAGGCGACCACGATATAGTAATTTCCACCAATAGTAGCTTACTACGTATATATTAATTTACCCATGTTAAAAATGTTCAATTTTAGCTTACAAAAAACTTCACATTTCACAATTTAATTTCATAGTATTCATTTTTCTCAAATTTTTTACTTGTCAGCCAATTTTAATGAAAATTTAAGAACGTGTACTCTAAAATATTATACACGTAGTTGTCGATAATTTTAGAAATAAAAATTTGTAAAACAAAATTCAAAAAAATTAAAAATAATTAACTTTTACTGTAGAATAAATCTTTTTCGGGTTTACAAAATAAAACAAGCATAATATACATCAATTTCTAGCTAAGTTTGAAGACATTTTTTAATTGAGTTTCCTTCATCGCATTTTAATTAAATTATAATAAGAATCGTCTCAATTTAATGCCTAATATGTTACTGATAATTTATACAGTTTCTACTGCAATTGATTTTTAACTAATTAGCTAAATAACAGGAATTACAAAGGCGACCAATGTAATTTGCACTAATAGTTTAATAGGTAGGTATTATTTTAATCATATATATAAATGTTAAATTTTACCTTACAAAAGATATAAACATTAAAATTCACTACTCAGTTGTTCTCGGCACTGCTTATAGATCACTGGTGAGAGGTTTTAAGTATGTTCGTTATTAGTGTAAATAATTTTATTTAATTTTTTTTTTATAATTTTTACACATTTAATGTTATTAATTTTGTGATTTTATAAAATATAAATTATGAGTGACATATTTCGTATTCGAGACGATTCTTGTTATATCAATAAAAGTCTGATGACCATCTTTTTTTATTGATTTTGATTTTATAAAAACATACCATAAGATATTTTTGATAACATTTTAATAGTTTTAAAACCGTGAGAATGGCCATTGAAAATTTTGAATTTTTGACTTTGATTCGCCATTTTGGCGTAATTATTTATTCAACATAAAGTTTATTTTAATGCCTTATATACACCTTTTAAGCTTGAAACAAATATTCTGTGACACTCTGTATATTGAGAAAAGTATTGGCTTTAATGGACACCCCTGTTGTAATCCCGTTTTTGTCCAAAATTCAGTTCCTAACCTCCCCCTCACTTTTATTTTACACTTTTTTTCTTTTGTAATTACCTAAAACAACTATTCATTTCTCCTTATTCGTATAAGCTATAAATAGCAATATGTAAACAACATGCAACAAAAATACATACAAGTATAATCCTATAGCTGTCGATAGAATAAAATAACTTCTGGGGTGTAATGAACTATTTTCTACTCCACCTGTTATGAAGTATTTCCTTTTGTCTGACGAAAGGTTCTAGAAACATTTACATACATCGTATATCAATTATAGTGATTAGAAACAATTATTCATTTATTTTACTGGTCTGATTGGTATAATTATTTAACACAACTGTCGTTTTCTTTCTTATCCAAATAATCTATAAATAGCTATAAGTAAATAACATGTACCAAAATTACATATAAAGTATTTTATATACATATATAATATGCCCAATAGTCAATTAGTTTATATCAGAATAATTAAGCCGTAGAGAGAGAAAAACGTTATTCTTTTATTGTTATGTTTGTGATAGAATACGGCTAACGCTCAGTTATTGGTAAGAAATACAATTATTTAGATTAGGAAGCACCACTCTTAACTATAAGACTTTCGTCAAACGAACGAGGAAAGAATCGCCTCGGCTGCGTAATCATAAATAATATTAATATTATCAAGGTGTTAGGCGCTTTGAAGGCATCTTTGATGTTATTATATTATTCTTGACAATAAACGTAATTGAGTACTTATGTTGTCGTACCACTTAGGATATTACTTTGGTAATTCGGGTTT
>JALBCR010001446.1:0-72500 GCA_030710515.1 Abscondita cerata | reverse complement strand
TTAAGTATCCAAATTTGGCTTCATAATAAGGTTACAAGAAATAACGAAAAAATTCCAAAATTAGTGACCTACACTTCATAAAAAGAATTATATTATTATATTAAGCGTAAAATAGAATGTAAATATACTGTCGGTTGCTGCCTACGAAGTGTAGCAGTTGCACCCCTTTGGAATTGAAAACCAATTAAAGAAACAAGAATTAAGCAAGCATGGATCACTTACCAGACTTAATTAGTTTCAGGTTTGAATTGCGTATTTTGGTACCTGCGAAACGCTCACATTAGCGACGAAACCCATCCATTGTTAAATCGGAAGGGGGATACGAAATTTGCGATTGCACCGCATTGTAAAAATAATTTTTAAATACGACTGAGAAATTATGTAAAAATCAAATTTTATGAAAATATATGGACGAAATAATCACCTCCTAGAGATGGCGCTGAAGAATAACATTTTATTACTCTCTCTCTCTCTCTCTCTCTCTCTCTCTCTCTCTCTCCGGAGCATACGTCACTTAGACAGTGGGAAAAGCAAATCGCAAATTAAAACTCTTTGACATTTTGACAGTTCATTGAATTTTATACCAAATTTAACGTTAGAATTACATCTGATATTGAATTACAGCTATTGTCATCAGCGGTCAGCCACTTTGCTGATTATTTCCAATCGTTTTTAGGTTGGTTATTATAAAATAATAACAAAATATATTTGAATTTTAAAAATAAAATTAAACCAATATATTCGACCTTATTTGATTAGAAGTTATTAAAATGAGCGGAGTCTCAATGGAAAACAGAATACGTGAACCTGGTCAAGTGATGAACCGAGTACTATTAGTGCAAAATGCGTTACCACTAACACGACATATGGAGCAGAAGAATAACGGTCAAGTTAAGAAACACAATAGGTCAATACAGATAATTGTTGGACTGCGTGTTATCCGCTAAAGCATAATAATATCTTTTAAGTTTCTTAAAATTTACAATCTAATTTAAGTAACAGAGTCCATTGATTTAATGACAGCGGTTGAATATGAATCAAATATCAATAATTTGTATAGTGGTTTAAAACGCATCGTTGCACAATGTAAGTGTTATGTGGTTTGGTCAACGTGATTAATTAGTATTAAGTACATCGTAATTGACATATCAAATTGACATTAAATTAGTGCTTATAAAAATAATAAAATTGTAACAAAGCTAATTTTTGCATTAGCCGGAATGGATTACATACCTAGAAAAATTATAGATTAGACTTTAATTGTAGCTGTAACGGCGACTGTAAAGCTCACATTAATTGGACACTGTGGATTATGTTACGAACGTGTATTGCAATCTAACATTTTCTATTAACGCTTGTAATTAAATCTTGTACAACAATATAAATTATGTCGTTATAAACTGTAAACATCAGTTAAATGTTATGACTCTGTTCAGATACTAATAATCGTCTATATAAAACATTTTGCTCTAAAATTTTTAAATAAATGTGTAAGAGGGTATAGAAAGTTCGTCGCTGCTTACAAAAACAAGAGCGAAAGAGAAAAAGTAAAGAAAAAACGATTAAGGTATATTTGGACCTTAAGGCTTTGGAAGCAAAATAAACGTGTAAATATACCCAATTGGAACAAAAAAGCCTTCCAGGATTGGACCGTGTCGAAGAGGTAACCATAGTTGCCAACGTTTTGCTACCTATCGTAAGGGTCTTCATCAGGGCGAGAAAAATCGCGATCGTGAACTTTCACCGTAGTGGATTTCTATTGTTTAACTCCACCCCTACCTTTATTTCGAGCCAATTAAGCATCGAGGTTAACGACCCGTGACGTTTTCTCGTCTTTATAAATTTCCCTAATTACTCAGACTTCTTTTAGTCTAGAATCTGGCTTGGTCGCAAGTTGATTACCTGACTATCAGTTGTGTACCTTAAACTTTCTTTTGTTTTCAAGTTTCTCGCCCTGATGAAACCCCTTACTTAAAGTGGCGAAACCGTTACCTTTCGACACGGTCCAATCCCGGAAGGCGTTTTTGTTCCAATAATGACTCCTGCCATGGAAGCCTTAATTCTTACATATACCCAATTGCTTAACAAAGCACAACTCTTAAGACGGGATTAAGCCGTAGGTATCAGTTTTTTATCCGGTTTCTCGAGATTAAGAGACGCGTTCTCTCCCTTGAACACGTTTTAAGGCTAAAACATTAGGAATCATTTTGTTTTGGAAAAAAATAGTTTAAATAAAACTTATATGTAATAAAATTTTCTTTCTTAACTTTTTGTATAATATAACTAATATTCTTGGAAATATTGTTAAAACAATTAGTGTCACGTGATTGTCATATTGGATCAAAAATAATTTAACAATTTTTAATTGAAGAAAAATGTGGAAAGGAATGTTTTTGAAAATATTTCAAAAAGATCTTCGGTATCTTTTATTTGCATTGTTATTATAAAGATTTTACTTTGGAAATTGAGCAAGTGTTTTTGAATTAATGTTACTCCATGTGTCACACAAAACAGGGTAGTAGTTGGGTTTAGGAAAATACTTTTTTTGGGGGGTCGTATATATATTTTGATAGATCATCGTCTCTTTTGGCCGGAAATAAACCCTTAAAAAGTTATGGGCATTTGAATGTCCCATGTTAAATCTATGGAATTTTTTTTTTTGAAAATTTAATTAAACTCTATAAGGAATAAATTTTTTGAAACATAATCGAATCTTACTACACTTAATCAACCTAACCTTTTTTTTTGGTTGGGTTGACGTTGTTCTGCCTGCTTGACATGCTCATGTGGTCTACTCCTCGGTTAATTATGACCCTCGCGTTATCTTTCGGTATTCTTTACCTCGTCTTACAGGTGGATTTAGACTATATTTTACATTACAAGTTTAACTTCATAGAATTACAAAGTTTGAAGGATTACATGGCTTATGTATAAAACTGTACACTAAACTATATTTAGAAGAGAAGGAAAAAGAAAAAGGATAAAGCATTGATTGCAAGACTTCAGTGAGCATTAATAGCTGCAGATTGTAGATCCCGTTTGTTTGTCTTCTTCCTTTTAAGAATCGATGTCGCCTAGATTGTAATAGCGTAATTTAGGTTTAGGACCTGATCATATAAATATTCTATAGGGTTGGACCAAGGATTGACCCTTGTGGAACGCCCTTAAAAAGTTTAAAGTGTTCTTCGTTGTTGATGTTAATTATTCTGTTGGAAAGGTAATTCTTAGTTAACTCGATAAGAGTTGAGTTTTTTCAGAATGAAAACCAAAGTAAAGTTTCAAATATCAAGTTTTATTAATAAAAGAAAATTTATGGCATAATACGGAAATTTTCATACCGTTGGCGGATGGCTTCAAGAGTGACCTCAAAATGATCGGGCAAACCACCATCCGAACGTCATTGCTCTTCTCACAGGTCATGCTCAGAATCAAATGGGCATCAACGATGCGACCCGTGTTGTTTTTTTTGATGACCAACCTTACACTCGTCAATTTGCACGTTTTAACCAAGTCAACTAATTTGTCCACGATGCTTCTGTTTCATAATAAATTGATTCACAATCATCTCTCGAGCGTATCTATAACTAAAAAAAATTATAAAAAGCGCCTAAATGAATAAAATTTCTGGGCGGTAATGGTGTCCTGGCCAAGGTCGATTTGCTGGTAGGCCAGCTGAGGCAGTCGAGGCACTCAAAGCAAACACGGTTGTACCCCTCCGCTGCGCGAATTCATAGAAAAACCTGTATAATAGAAAAATGACTTAGAGAAGGAGATCAAGATAATAAAACTCAAAGCTAATGTCCAGTATCCTTGGAAAGAGCGTGCGTACTACAAGCACCCCATCCAACAGCAGTAGTAGCCGGCGCTATGCCTGCTTGGATTCATCTTTATTGCCATTTGCTTTTGGTAGCAGCTCTTGCTCAGTAGTCCAAGAATATCCCGTTTCCAGAGTGGTGGGCAGTTCCACAACGGCACAACAAAAGTGTTTCATATTTAAAAAAAAACAATTAGAACCAGGAAACAAGAAAAAATACAAATAATGAGAGTTTGGAGAAGGCAAAGAGTGAGTGGAAAAATTGCGGCTGTTGTTTTCAGAAAATAAACAAACAATGGAATCTCAAATTAAGCGACGCTTTCTTGATTTCCAATGTGCATGTACTTCTTGCGCCATCTGTTGAGTATCTCAAATTTGAAATTCTCAGGAGACGATGTTTTATCAAATACCCTCAAAAAAAGTGGCTTTCTAAAATTTTGCCATAGGCCTAATTAAAAATCTCATAACTTTTTAAGGGGTTGTTCCTACAAAAAAAGTAAATAGACTGTTTTTCTCCTAAAAGCAACTTGAGCCCAATAAAGTTTGGCAATGAAAAATCTAGTTCTAAATACTTTTAAACGAAAACGTTTTCCCAGATTGGACCGTGTCAAAATTGTAGCGAAGCAAACTAAACACTCAAGGTAGACTGTTAGAAATCAGGTAACAACTTGTATACCAGATGCGATTATTGGTTTAAATTAAGGGAGAAGGTTGGGTTAACAAATAGGAATCTACAAAGGTGAAGTTTGTAACCAGGTGTGCGATTGAAGTTGTGATGTTTGATAATTTCTATTCTCTCATTAAATTTTCCTATTGGTGAAGAACGAAGATTTGGCAATCAAAGAGGAATTGTGAAACTCTGTTTTTACCAGTGTTGAAATTATGTTTAGATACAGTTTTTTGAACTGAACAAATTAGACTAAACCACATAAGCAGAAGCTACCGTTGAGTTTCGAGAGGTAGAAAATTTAGATGATTTTATTATCTGGATAACTTTGCGTTTAATCCTTAGAGTAGAGTGATAGTATCTTCTGATAACATAGAAATAAATGTATTTACACAAGCCACTGTATTCAAGATGAGTGTAACGTTTCCTTTATCAGCTGGACTAACAGTGATGTAAGCTTTCTTTCGAAGTTTCTTTACTATGTTTCTTCTGCTTTGCAACCGTTAGCATTGTTAGTTTGTGAGTGGCATTTCGATTACTATTTTTGTTTCAAAAATGGCTCCAGCTATTGAAACTTCAATTTTTTTTTCTGGGCACTCTGGTTCTGAAAAAATCCAAAGGTGTGTAGTTTTGATTTCCATTAAAGCAACTTTGTCGACAGATATGTAAGCAGTTACATAAGCCGATTCATTGATTATTACAGTCAACCGAGCGTTAAAAATAACAATTTTGGATCGCTGGCTGCGAATTCGCAAGACATTGTACAATAGCAAACATACACTAAGAAATGTTTCTTGGGACTCTTTAAGAGTGAGAGAATGTTAAATTTAAAATTAATGTATATCTTTTATTTCTGGCACAATTTGAGCACACTATAGCAAATTATTTTATTAGATAGATAAACGAGAATAAATTTATGTGATAATGTAAGTGCTTAAAACGTCTTTTAATAAAAAAAGCAGTAACATTTTTATAGCGCTTTACGTAAACAATCTGGGGTCGATCCCGATTGTCATATTTTTTAATTAATATTATGGACGTTATTATTACTACAAATTTCATAAAAGGGTTTAATATTTTAACTATTTTTCAAAATATTAAATTCACTTTATAAAATTATATTATACTTATAATAAACTTAATAAAAATAAATACTGCAATCGGAATTGAACCCTGGTTAGGAAGCGAAAAACGTTATTAAGTAACAAGTTAACCAATTCGTCTACGAAGACAGCTTAATAAATGGAAATCTATTCGAGTAATAAATTAAATTTTAAAAAATAACTTATTTTACGAATTTTTTAGTAAAATACGCTTTACGTATTAATTATTATCACATCAATTTTGTTCGATCCAACATAATATGTTGTTTTATTGTGTTCGAATTGTGCCAGAAAAAAAACGTATCTTAATTTTTAATTTAATATGGTAAATACCTATGTCAACTTTTCCGTGGGACACACCGTATACAACGCGTTTAAGCCGAAAACGTCTTTTTTCTTTCCTTGGCCGTCATTAGAGGATCACGATATATTCGTAGGCAACTTTCTTTCAATTCAGTAAAACCCAAGGTTGTTAATTTTATTCTTTTTTTTTCTTATAAAAAGCTGTGACGACGCGTGACGATATTTATTGAGGATAAAATTTGCACGCAAGGTCACTTGATTAAGTAGTCAAACGAACATTTTGCAACCTCTCGTCAAGCGAATATTGGTAGATGATAATAACGAATATTTTCCTCTCCCAGAATCTTTTCGGGATGTGGAATTTGTCACCCACCTGGAGTACTATACCGCATATTTCCAAATTCTCTATTATTAATATGAGGGGTGTGGCCATGAAACGCCACACTGGCCTAACGGGTTGACGGTGGTCGGTGGTATAGGTATAGGTAGCATAGATACGAGAAGGGTTGATATGTTAGGATATGATTCCGTTCTAATGGAGAGTGAGATGGAATTTTTATAGGTTACCTGCCAAACAATGCAAAGTATTAGTGCAAAGGCCAAAGTGCAATAATCTTTATTAGTTAAAAAGTTCAATCAATCAATGTCATTTTTGACATTGTTTATTTTTGACGAGTGTGTCGATATTTGGTTTCACTTTTGTAGTACCCGCAGACTGACTCCCAGATGTAACTCGACTTTGTTTTATACTTCACATTCTTCATTAGAGAAAACAGCTGCTACGACACATATGTGCTCCCAAACAAAAACATCATTTTCTGAGCATGTTTTCGAATTTCAGGAAACGAGTTTTGATCGACATATTTTGCATAAAAATCAAGGAAACCCTTGTCGAACTGTCTTTTACTTCCGAATTACACTGCAAATCGATAAACTCCATCTGGCAATTTTCTGGGTTGTCTTCAATGGATACACTGAAAGGTCCAGCAAAGATACTGATGTAATTTCCAATATCTTTGAAGTCAGAAAACCTTGATTGAAACTCTTTTTTGGGTAAATCTACTGCTGCGACATATTTATCCGCATCTGTACATTTGCAACTCTGTAGATTAGGAAAGTGCTTCAACTCTTTTTTCAACAACTGAGATTTCCATAAATCCAGTTTAAACTGAAATGTCTTCACAGTGTCAAGTAGGTTGCTGATGAGATCTTTCCCTTGTAGTTTGGTGTTTAAGTCATTGAGGTGCAGCGTGATGTCCGTGAGAAATTCAAAGTCGTACAGCCAATCGGGGTCACTAAATTGAGGAACTGGTTTTCCTTTGGTTTTCATGAAGGAGGTGATTTCCTTCTTGAGTTCAAAAACGCGTTTTAGCTCCTCTGCTCAGCCAACGAATATCAGAAAAATATGTCACATTAATCGTGTAAAAAATTTTGAAATTCTCTGTGGTTGACACCGCGTGATTTAATCAAGTTTATAGTTTTTACGACCACTTTCGTTACCTTGTCAATATTTGTGGATTTTGCACAAAGATTTTGTTGATGAACAATACGATGGTAATGCATCAAAGGAAGATTCTTTTATAGGGCCATCTCCTATGTACGGCTTTAGCCAGAGGGATTATCAGGGGGTTATTACCAACTGGGCCAATAAACAAGCAACAGAACCTGGAGTAATTTGCCAGGTCTCAAACATTCTAAGAAATTTCTTAGCCCTAATCAAAAGACGGAGAAGGAAGTGTTAAACTTACCCAGAAGAGACTTAAAACTACTCTGTGTTATACTAACTGGACACATCCATTGCAGGTATCACTTGAAAACGTGGGACGGGTGGTTGGTGATACATGCAGGTACTGTGGTGAAAAGGTGGAGCGCATTATGAGGTGCCCTCCCTGTGCCTAAAGAGATTCAAACACATAGAACTCATCTTCATTTTGGAAGAATCTAAGGATCAGATCGAATTTGTCAAAGACATAGATCTTTCCTATGTCCAACTAGAGGAGGACACAAAAGATCAAATCTGGTTGCAGTGCAGGAGGTTCTTTCTATGACACTCACCCCATTCCTAATAATAAGATTCTTCTACTTCTTTTATCAAACCCACGAGCCCTTCTTTTTCTTACTATGGATGGTGCGCTGTCTATTACAACTTGACAAAAGTTTCTCAATTCTAAATTAGATCGTTTCAGTCTTGTCATGTTTTGTAGTTCCTTTCATCAGAAAAAGGGCAGCCATCTTTTCAGTGATGACAAAATTAATATGACCCGAATAAATATAGCTAATTGAGCGGTATCGATTAAATCTGTGCTTTTGTCGAGCGCAACAGAATAGTATACGAACTTTGATGCACGTTCTTTTAGTGAATTTTTAATATTTTTGAGACGGGACAATACTTCAGCGGCGGCCCCCGTACTTTCCTTGATAAATTCACCATCAGTAAAAGGTTTTGATTTTAAAGCTATTTTTTCGAATATAATGTAGCTAACCTTCACGCTAGCTTAATTTTGCTATCTTGCTGTTGTTGACGCTCACTTTTTAGGGCTCTCACTTTATCTTGCCGTAATTTTTCTTTGAATGTTTGAAACTTTGTGGAATGCTTTGTATCGTAATGTCTTTTTTAGTTGTATTCTTTCAAGACTGAAAGTGATTTTTGACACTTCAAACAGACAGGTTTTTGATTAACACTAACGAACAGGTACAACCCAGTCCACTTTTCTTAAAATATGCGCTTTTCTTCACTAACTTTTTGTTTTTTACCCGAAGTAGAAGCCATTTTTAATGTCAAAGTAAAAAAAACGAGTTTAATTTCCCCATAAAAATGTCCACGACAAAACTAAACTTACGCGATTGCACCCCACAATACAGTTTATTCGCCTTACACGCGTCAAGACACTATATTGAACTCACTATAATCACTTGTTGCACAGGTAGCACTTCAAAGCTATAATACGTTCAGCGAACACACGGAGTTAAGCCACTCCCTCCCTATAAATTTGCTCTAAATTTGAATAAAATCATTTTATTGGTTGAAATTTTAAAGTCAGTATTACAACCAATTGAATGATTTCCTCGTTGCTTGAAATTTTGGTTTTGGTTATTATCTTATCTGTAGTTTGCTCTCGGTTCTATTCAATTTACAAACCAGTATTTATTAATACCTTATAACGTATGAAATAATTATTTTTTAATTTTCGCGCTATCAATTTATATAGTGCAAAGTAATCTCTTGAATTATTGGTTCAAATTATCACAAACTAATGAGGGAGTGGCTTAACTTCATGTGTTTGCTGAACGTATTATAGTTCGTACTCTTTCGCTTGTATCGTTTCGTGCGTGGGCCGCAAGAAATTAGCTGGCGGGTTTAGAATCAAAACCCTTGAAGTAAGTCATTTCGTAATACTGAAGATGTGGGGTAACTTGTATTGATTGACATCAACTTTGATAATTGTCGAATTCTAATTTATTTCTTATGTTATACATTTATTTCTGTATTTATTTAATCGTATGGTACATTTTAAATATTGTATTGTGATATAAGTGTTATGTATGGTGCCCCAGAAGATCAGTATAAACCTGTACAGTGTGGTGACGAAACCGTGTGCAATTGTGGATTGGTTTGTCTTGGCAAAGCATTTGCTTCAAGGTTTAGGAAAACCACTAAAACCTAAACATGCCAACCCTTACACACCCTAGTATTCATATGTATATATTTGTTACATTGTAGAATTAGTCGAGTTCTTTATTGCGACAGTTGACTTGACGCTCGGGTTTAATGATTCTTTATTTCAGAATATCTTACACTTCTTTTTGTATTTTACAGTACCTAGTTAATCATCCTACTATCCACTTTGTGAACTAGTCGAAGTGCACCGGTGCACCCCATTGTTGATTTTTTTATACATCCTGTAAATAAAAAGTTTATAAGCTTAATCGACTTCCCCATTTGTCGGATGTGTTACGATAGCACCAGGGTTACGTAACAACTTGTTACAAAAGTCTACTTAAGCACTCATTTGTTTCTTCATTTTCCGTTTCGCAACTTATGTTGAACCTCCTCCTCCATAAAAATGTTTAATACCCATGTTACTCTTCGTTTTTTAAATTATTTTCCCCTAACATTTATTCATAAGTGATTTCCCGATTCTTCTAAGTATTTACTTCTTGGTATTTATTATGACGTGGAGGATGGGAATATCGCACATGTTTTAACTTTGTTTCCGTTGTTTATCGAATTTTTGTCGTAAAACTGACAACTTGAAAAGCGTGAGATGCTGAATCATTAATGCCACCCTCGAGGGATACGTTAAAGGGTAAATGTCTATCACTAGCTGAGTTAAGATTGATAAATTAGTTACACACTTATTTACTTAAACATTATATGTGCCTAAGTGTATGTTGTTATATTATCCTTGCTTTTCTGCTCTAAAAAAATTAGTTGTTTAAGTGCAGAATTAACACAAAAACAGCATCAACGGAAAAGGACCGATAAATTTTTTCTCTCGCAAGGAACTCTCAGTGTAATAAAATGCAGGTTGAGTACAATATATAAAACTACAATATTTATTGCTTCCACTACAACTACTTCTACCCTGCATGAATTTTTAAAACTTACAAGACTTTTAGTAGATTAATATTTTTATTGCAAAAAAAAGTGCACCACCATTTTTATCGAAAAACGCTTATTGGAAAAAATATAGCGCAATAAAAACCTAGAGTTTCTTCTTTTTCGAATTAAATACAAAAAATTTTACATCAAATTGTATGAAAACAACAAAAGTAGAATTAGTAACAACGTACAAATTTACATTGTTAGAGGAAGTTTTAAAACTGAAAGTTTTTTATAATGCCACATTTTGCTCATACTTAACAAATTCAAACACAATTTTGTTATAAATATAAATTTTATTTAAATTCTTTTGTTTAGAGCATCGTTTTTGCGCTGAAATACTTTTGCGTAGGAAGAACGCGGAAGCCTCAGTATTATTAATTTTAAAAACTGATGAAATTTTTTTAATTACTAATTGATTAATTTTTATATTTAATGGTTTGCAGATTCTTAAATTGTAATTAATTTTGAAAATATTAAATTTAGACGAATATTGTTAGAGGGAACTTCAAAGGAAATTGCTTTTTCTTGTAAACTTATTACTAAGGATTGACGACAATTATTAAATTTTTTTTTATTTAACCATCAGGATATTGTCACTTAATCCTGCACTAACAAATAAAGTCATTGATAAAAAACTGAAAGAAGTTGTTTGTGAATCATTGTGTTGAATAAGAACCGAAAAGTTACTGTAGATAAATTTGAACCGGTGCAGTCACTTGTTATTAAAAGACCAAAGGCCTTCTTGTATAGTTGTATACACCTCTGACGAGCTCATAATACGAGCGAAATACGCATCAGTTATTCTTTCGTGCGTGTATGCTTCTGTACAGAAATACTATGCTTTATCGACACGAGTGTTTATTGCATTCTAAGTTATCGCTTAGAGAACGATTTACATTTAAAACATTCAATCGTTGTTACAGTTATCTGTTGGCATTGCTTAGTTTATACTATTTATACGTGTCCCTTATTACACGAGATGGCGTTAGACACACATTTCACTTTTGTTAATTATATTTACCTACGTTGTAATTTGCATACTGACGAACACTTTGCTTTAGAATCCAAGACTTTACATTAAATAATGTATTAAATAAACTACTCGAGAGTTAGTTTTAATGGGGTCAAAATTTTCTACTTTTTTCTCTAACCTTATATCATCAGTTTGTTAAGCTTGTTTTTTTTTCTCACACCTACACTTCCAAATTTCTTACAAATTGCTATGATTAAATGTAACGCTATGCAAATGACTCTGGGACTTCACTTATTACCAGTAATTTTTAATAAGATTAGACCTGAAGCCAAATCAATGCCATTTAAGCTTCCTAAAAGCATAATAATGCATAAATTTTGTATTACATTTAATACTTACCATTATTGTGAAGTGTTTGTGTCTGCGTAGAAGGTTCAGTACAAACATGTAGTGTTGGACTTTGTAAAAGGTGTAGTAGAAATGTTGTAAAGGCAGGACAATAGAAAATAATTAAAGAAGGTGACCTAAAGAAGATATGCGCAAATGTAAATTATGAACCTGAGGAATCGATTTCTACAAAGTGGATGGGAAATGCGCCGCAAACAAAACTGAAACAATATACATTTTGTTTAAAAACTAGATGGCGTCTATCGTTAAGAAAATCAAGAATTAGGAACGAATAACGAGAAAGAATATACCACATTTATTGAAAATGTTAGTTTGCAAAGCATCACTTGAGGGCGCGCTAGATCGCCAAAATGTCGACAAATTCAAAAATGATCCAAGAAGCTGTTGCCCGAGATTATAAAAAAGGAGGACGCGGAGGAGAACAAAGGAGTCGCGGTTGATAAACGTTACTCAGTGGAACAATCATAAAAATTTATCCGGTTTAGTCGAGAAATGGAAAGTAATGTAATTCGTCCAAATGACGTCGAAGAGACATAGTAAAAAGCAGCAATAGTTACCCGGAGTTGATGAAGTCTAACTTGAAACAAACACGGAATTGAACTGTCTTGAAATAGTAACAAACTTTTTGACCACTATAGTAAAGGGCTTCATCGGGACGAGAAACTTGAAAAAACAAACGAAAGTTTAAGGTAGACCGCTGAAAGTCAGGTAATCAACACTAAGCTAGATTCTAGGGTAAAAAAAGTCTAAGAAATTAAGAAAATTTCTTCGTATATAAGTATACAGAAGAAGAATTGAAGAGAAGGGGTAAGGTTAACGATATGAATCTACAAAGGTGAAAATTTGAAGCCGAAAGCTACGATGCTGGATGATATCGATACTTTTTCCTTTTTGTTATTGGAGAAGAAACAAGGTTTAGCAGTCAAAGCGGAATTCTCCGGAATTATCTTGGCTGTGGTTTCGGACTTTCACCTTTGTAGATTCCTATTGTTAACTTTTGAAGAACTTAAAGAATGTTTAAGCTCTTTTTGTTTATTTAATTTTTTCGAAAATGATAGACAATAAAATTTAGTAGATAATTTTTCAAATGTGCTACGATGGCACGAGGCGGCATTAGATATCTAAAATAATAACTTAACTTATAAGAAAGTTATAAGTGTCTCCATACATTTTTTTGTACAAATTTTAAATTTTGAGTTCTGACCATAAAACCGTTACCAAAAAGCACCCATTTTTGCTGGACAACTGAGTAAAAAAAGTTATGAAAAAAATAAAACGCCGTTTTGTAAGTATTTTGGGTTCCGGTTAACGATTTATTATTTTTTTTGTCAGTAAATAGAGGAGAATAACAAAACTTCTATTTCAGATTTTAAACTTCTTTATCATTTTTGAGATATTTTGAGAGATGATTTCTACAGGTATGTATTCATCTTGTCTGCTGATGTTGACCTTATATATCACTGTCAGGAGCAACTGCATAGGAAGTATTATCTTCTAAAAAATGCACACACGGAAACTCAAACTTCAGCAATGTCGGTTCAGCACCGACCTTCCCAAGCACATGTATATGGTAACGGTATGAATTTTAATATGTAATACGTTGCATAATAAAACTTTTAGACCCCTGTAAGCGTACTTTCGATTCGGTTTCTACAAATGTTCACCGTACATACACTCAATTTACAACGACATCAACAAAAATTACAGGATCTACAGCTAGATTTGAATGCAATTGCAGCTTAATGGCTTCATTAAGTACCGCAGGAAGAAAACATTTATGCATCAATCAATGTTCAGCAAATATCGACGTCATATTTAGTTACCAGCTTAGGATACATGGAGGTTGGTGTTACATATATATTTGATACTGTGTGAGTGGATTCCTATTGCCGAATCTGACACATTTTCTCTCTGCGACTTTTCTCAAAACTGCTGCTTTTCCGAGCAAAACATACTCTCGCTATTTGGGTTGTCGGACTGCAAAATAGCAGCATCTAATTTGTCGGACATTATGACTGTTTAATTGTATTAATAATCGGTAACCAGTTCTGTAAAAACGATCTATATACAGGGTGACCCATTAGCGCGAGGATGATAGATATCTCGGCAAATTTTGGGGTTAGGAAAAAACTGCACATATAAAATTATTTTCGTTTATACAGGGTGTTCCATAAAAGTGCGACATACCAAAGTTATGTTTTTTTTAAATAGAACTACCCATTTTTTATTACAAATTGGGATTCCTTGGGAAATTCTAATGTGACTTTATGCATTATACATAGTGTCTAAAATGGCGGGTTTTTGCATTATTTCACTTTTTCCGGAAAAATTGACTTTTCTTTTTTTCTTTCTTTTCTTATCCTGGAATTTGTCCAACTGCGATTTTGTAGCTTTAATCTGCATTACATGTGCTAACTACAGCTAGTTGTTCACCAACCTCCATGTATCTTAAACTGGTAACTAATTGTTTTTCAGATGATTCTCGTGTTACCAAGGGTTTTTGAAAAATACTGCGTACATGCGTGTTCGAAGAAGTACTTATTTTTGATACAGAAAGCCCACATGTTGTCAAAATTATGGGTAATATAGTTGGTAACTTTTACTAAGGTAGTTCTTTTGGAACTATTTTTTGGATTTTTTGTTGTTTACGGTACTTTTGGCCCCTGGCGACAGGCAACCAAAGATGGTTTTGAATATTTTCATGTTGATATTCCTGCGTTACTAAAGCCTTAATTTTTGTTCTAAAGGTTGGCGGATGCAGACGTGTGTGTGACCACTTCTTTCGGTAATTACAATGGTTCTTGTAATTAATCCACTAAAATGTTGTTATCAATTGTTAGGTATTTTAGGGGACTCGTTTAATCTAACAACGTTTGTTAAACGCCGTAAGTTAATTAGTACGCGATATGCGGTTATATTGCCATTTTGGAAATTCTCAGATTTTTTTCTGTAACATTTTAAATCTCTTTTACTACCGAACTATGTTTTTCTGTAAACATCAACATCAACGTCGATAATTGTTCAAAGGAAGTTTACCCGTGGTGGGTGTTAAAATTTGATTAGAGTGTATGCAGTACGAACCGATAAACTGAGTCGCCGCTTTGATGAAACTATTTGATATCACAAATATTACCACTTCAGTCATATTTTGTGATAATATGTAACCGTTCATGTGAAGCTGTTACCGATATAAGTCAGATAAGTCTAGTTTTAAGTAATTGTTTTAGTTTGTACGACGATTTTTTTATACGCGATGTTTTTTGTATGTGCGTAAAGTCTCTTGAAAAATGTAATACTCTTTGACAAACCAATGAAACATTTGGTTTACTGTTTGTAAACTAAAGGATCTTACAGTCGTCGAATAATTTGTTTTCTTTTTAGTACTAATTTAGGGCTAAATACTTTTAAAGCCAATCACTTATGAGTATATCGTGTGTCTCTATGCTTACTTTAAATATTACTTTGTCAGACTGCGATTGATTTTTTGTTTGTGATAATCGGCACACTGTAGATTTGCTTTATCGAATTTCGTCGAATTAAAGTCTTACTCTAATACTACATTCTTCGTCAAATCCCTACGACCCACTTTACGATAGCTCGAGGCGCCACTAGATGTCAGATCTCATCTCATCTCATTACTTTTTTATGTTATTTATACAGGGTATTCCAACTCTATTTATCTAAGAAATTGCTTTGCTCTATATGATAGAAAAACTTAAGATAACAATTTTTTTGACAGATTGATTAAAAGTTGTTACTGTTTATTTTGTGTTGAGCTCTGAAGTTTCCTGTTGGGACGTTAGCCGAAGCCATGTAATCTGAGTGTTTAGAAGATTTTACAGTAGCCAGTGAAACTTTCTTTACTTAAATAAACTTTTGCTTGACTATCCTAAAAAATGTGGTGCTCAAACTTGATTTTTTATACATTTCTTGAATATCCTTGATTTCACGATCGATTAATACCAATAGGTACATGTTGTTGAATTACACCACTCTTTAAGGTAGATAAAGACAACAAGGCATACTCAAGCTATTAAAATATATTTCAGCCCATTAAATTAAAAAATAGGTGCTATCAGAATTAATTACTCTCCCTAAAGTAATGTAGGTGTAAAAAATATAGATAAGAATAGTTTCTATGAAAGTAGAAAATTAGGAACATAATTCACCACTTAGGTTTTCTTAATACAAAGAAGTTGTGTTCAAATAACTCAAAATACAGCTTTTAATTTATTTGAATACATTTATTGATTGAGAAACATTGTGCTTCTCTAATGGCGATCGACTGAAGAGCGTTAGGGTGCATTGAAATTCTGATGTTATAAAGGTACGATCATATACATCTATGATGGACTGTCAAGTTCTGTTCATTTATGCTCTTTGTGGATTGCATTTCAGCACTGTATTTAGCTAACTTAATCGACTTTTCTTAAATTTTGATTTGCTTCCGGTTTTTGTATATGGAATCTTATGATTCAACTGTTAACGTATCGCTTGTGCAAATAGTTAAGGGTAAATAACTGTCGTTGATTTTCTAATTACTGTACTGAGATGGGCAATTTTTAGACGAAATTGTCTTGATTGAAGAAGAGGGAAGAGGGAAAAATGACTCCAATAATTAAACTTCCTTACTTAACTATAGTGCTAGTTTTGGATTCTATGCCAATCACGACAATTAACGATTGTAGTTATATACATCTTTATCATCATCGATAGTTGGGATTATAATGTACTCATAATGAAGACTGTCGTTTGTTTATTGATATATAAGTTGCTTGTTTTTGAACAATTACATCAATTATTGTTCTAACTTATGAACAAATATGATGTGTTGCCTTATTTAGCTGTAGTTCAACAATAATGGCGAGTCACACAAAAATGGCGCCGTAGCAGTACCATATGTTACTGTGGTTAACTGATAAACTGAGAGAAAAAGGACTATGTTTATCATTTGGGTTTATAAGAACCAGCTTGTACACGTTTACTATGTCAGCAGCTTTGTTACACTACTAGTTTTCTTTAGGACGCCATTGACATACAAAAAAATTGGGTTGTTTATTGATGAACACTTTGGTCATGTAACCGAGGTCTTTATAATTTTTAATGAATTGTGCCGATATGGTTTTATGAACGAATTAGATAATTGAAAGATGTTAGTATTTTTTAAGCTCCGAATGACGGTATTTTGATAGCTGTGCTCTTGTTTTTTAATGTGCTTACTACATATGACAATTGACTTAATTGATTTTAATTTTGTTGATTATAAAAATAAAAAAATTATAGTTTTAATTTTTTTTCTTATGTACCTATGTTTTGCGTTTATTCTTTTTTCCTTCTTATTTATTCATTACGAAATTACTTTTATTATTGTAAATACGAATAGAACAAAAGTAGTACTATCTGTACAAAAAAAAAGGAAAAAGTTTGAATACAAAACGTGAAAAAGTTTTCACATGCAGTTTACACTTTGTATTCGTTTTACTGCTTTAACATCAATAATGTAAACAAGATTTTGGTATCGAACTTTTGGCACTTATCTCTTTACCGTACAAAAGCGTTCGTACTAACTTTTAAAATGTAAATCGAGATTTTCGCAAGTTTAGTTTCCTATTCTTATAGATAGAAAAGTGTGCTTAAACACATAAAATTTTACTGTCGTAGTTGTACATTTTAGACGTAATAAAATTTATGGCATTTCTCTTTTATGGTGATTTGTTAATAAATCTTTTCCCGAAAAATGTGTTTGCACATAAAAATATTAAATTGTTATTTCGGTTCATAAGTAGAAAAGTTACGTGGTTCGAGCAAAATACACTTACTGATTTTATTGTGCTTTATTAGTAATATTTTATGTGGTTAATTTCATAAAAATTAAATTTTTTGTTATACAAATTAAAATAATGGAGTTGTGTACTGTTTTCTTACCTTAAAAAGAGTTAACTTTATTTTAGGTAAAGCGAGATGTTAGTCAGAAATGTCAAATAGTACAGGGTTTCTATAGATGACTGTCTCATCAATTTGACAATTAAATGAACAAAATTAACGACGAACCACACACAATTACAACCAAGGATAATAATTACAAACAGACCGATGAAATAACTGACATTACCATTAATCAATTCGCTATCAATTTAAGCTGCAAATTTTCATTTTCTTTAATTTTCCAACGCTCACTTGATGAGACAATCGTTTATAGGAGCCCTGTAATAACAAAGTTTGCTTCATGTTGTCGTTTTAAACTCAATTTTTGTACTTTATATGATGTTAGTTAATAATAGTTATTTTACGAATATGTAGAACTGATTTAAGTTTTCTGCCCATGGAAGAGCAACCGCCAGGAGATCTTGAAAGTATTGTACATTACCGACTCTAGTATATGTAGTCTCAAATGTAACCTTCTAGTGAAAAGGTTAGTTTGCGTTTGGTTTAACTAAACATTTCATTCTCTAATAATACATTTCATAAAAAAAAATACTTATGCGTTTCATATACTATAGATAAATTTTTTCCACTCCTTCTTGCTTTTTGCCATTGTTGATGCTTGAACCATGGTGAGTCCTCTATCTTTAATTATCCTCGTTATAGATTGGTTCCATGTTGTTTTTGGTCGTCCTCTATTTTGCTTTTTTACAGTTTTGGTTTCCCATACTCTTTTGACTGGTCTATTATCTTCCATCTGTTTAAGGTGCCCATACCATCTTAACTGCCATTCCTCGATCCGCTTTACTACTGGTTGTACCTTCAGTTGTTCTCTAATAGAGTCATTTCGTATTCGATTTCTTCCTGTAACTCCTACTACTTTTCTTAGATATTTCATTTCTATGCTTTGAATTTTGCTTTTCAGTCTCTTTGTTAATACCCAGCTCTCACATCCGTACGTTAATATAGGTATAAATACCGCTCTATATATACTTAATTTTGCTTTTACGGAAACTTCTCTTTTGGCTAGGAAACTATTTCTGAGGCTGTGGTACACTTTTGACGCATTCTCTATTCTTTCATGGACTTCTATTTTCGATGTTCCTTTGCTGTCTAACCGTACTCCCAAGTATTTAAAAGTGTCAACTTGTTTTATTGTCTTTCCATTTAACTTGATATTGACTTTAGTATCTGTTTTCCCCATGATCATAATTTTAGATTTCTTTTCGTTTATTTTTACTTTACTTTCTGTTAATTTGTCGTTCCATATCTCTAAGTTTCTTTTCAGTTGTATTTCACTTTTCGCAAATATCACAAGATCATCGGCAAACGCACATTCACTTATTCGCACTTGAATTAGGTTTCTAAATCCTATACTCACTGAACTTGTCTGTTTCCTGGCTTCTTTTATTACTTCGTCCATGACAAGATTGAATAAGCTTGGACTTCAAACACCCCTTGTCGTACCCCTTCATTTACTGAGAACTCGCATGATTCCATGTTGTCAGTCCTTACGATATTTCTACTGTTTCTGTACAAGCTCATTATTGCTTTTATTAGTTTATTATAGATTTTTCTCTTAATTAGGCTTTCTTCTATAAGTGATCTTGATATTCTGTCAAATGCCTTTTCTAGGTCAATAAAGGCTAAGTAAATTTCTTCTTTTGTATTGCTTTTTCTTTCCGCCATTTGCTTGATCGTAAATATGTGGTCCTGTGTGCTCCTACCTTTTCTGAAACCACTTTGAGATTGTTCAAGATGTGGATCAGTTTTATTTCTAGTATTCTCTCGTATACCTTCGATACTATGCTTAACAGAGTGATACCTCTATAATTATTGCAGTCTCTCTTGTCGCCTTTTTTATATACCGGTACAATTATGCCTACCTCCCAGTCGTCTGGTACTCTTCCTTCCTCCCAGGCCATATTATATATTATTGTCAGCATATGTATTCCTTTTTCTCCTATGTTTTTCAGCATTTTTCCTGTTATGGTGTCATATCCGGCGGCCTTTCCGGTTTTGAGACTTGCAATGACACATTTGACTTCTTCTAATTGGATACAATCATTTTGATGTTTTGATTCCTCTATGTTGTAGGGTTTTCCACTTTTGCACACGTTGTTATCTCTTTTCAGCAGCTTTTCAAAGTACCTTTTCCATCGTTCTATTATATCTTCCGCCGTTGTCAGGATTGTTTCATGTTCATCTTTGATTTGCTTAATTACTTCAGCTTTATTTTCCAATCTTATGTTTTTCAATGTTTTGTAGAACAGTTTCCATTTTTCTTCCAAATTCCTTCCAAGATGCCCTTTTTGCTTCTAGTACCACCTCTTTTACTCTTACTCTCTGTCTTTTGTAGTCATTATACGTAATATTATTTCCTTTGCGAAGATATGCTTTCTTTGCTTTAACTTCTATCTTAACCTTGTCGCTCCACCACGACGTTTGTTTTCTATTTTGTTTTATTTCACTATTCCACATATTTCTTTTCCTGAACTAATGAGAATGTTTTTGAAGGTTTTCCATGCTTCTTCAACATTGCGGTAGTTATTATTTCGCCTCGTCTATCATTTTCTCAATGTTCTTAGTATACTTTGTCGCCACTTCTCTTATCGATAATCTATAATTCTTTATTGTTTCTTTGCTATTATTATTTCGCATTTCTATTCTGTTTTTATTCTTGTTGTCAACCCCTTCCTGGAAACAGATTGACGTTTTCGCCTTTAGTAGATAATAGTCACTATTTATCTCGGCTCCTCTTATTACACTTACGTCTTTAATTGATCGCCTAAAGAATCTATTTATCAACACATAATCTATTATGGACTTTTCATCTCTACTTGGGGCTTCTCTAGTATATTTATGAACGTTTTTGTGTTGCAAGAATGAGTTTATCACTACCAAGTTATTTTGCACACAGAAGTCAATAATTCTATTACCATTATTATTTCTCGTTATCTTGCCGTACGGTTCTAATACATCACTTGTTATTTCGTCTCTTATTCCAACTCTACCGTTCAAGTCACCTAACACAACTACTCGTTCATTGCAATTTTCCACTAATTCTGAGGCTTCTTCACAGAATTGGTCTTTATTTTCGGCTTTATAGCTATCGTTTGGACCATACAGAACTACTATATGTAATTTATTATTTCCTGCTGTTTGGAGTTCAATTTTTATTATTCTTTCGGATACACATTCCCATTTCTTCAAGTACTTTGTTAAATTTTTGTGTATTATGCATCCCACTCCTTCTTTAGCTCTACTTTCCTGTGTGACTCCGCTTAGTATCATTATGTGTCCTTGCTCTAGATCTATGACTTTTTTCTCTTTACTCTTAGTTTCTGTAATTGCTTTTTCTTGCCGCGTCGTTAAAGTGTTTTCCTTATTATTAATTACTGTTAGTAGTTTTTTGGAGTATTATAAAGGATAATACTAACCGGTCCTCATGTTTACTCCATTTCCACTCTCGATCATCAACAAACACTTTAAGGAACCCTATTTTTATTTTCTTCCCCTTTTTCTTCTCTTCTTGAGCACATTTCCTAATTATTCCTTGGATTTCTCTTTCTTTCTCGGACATATCGTCATTTATGTATACTGACACTTCTTTGTAACCGCATAGTTTATATTTATTTTTCATAACTTTCAATTTTTCGTCAACACTGTTTTACGAGGTACGTTTTTACGCCTAATTTCGAAGCGGATTATATCCCTACATCCACTTCTAGCTGGGTTTTCACGAAATTATCCATTAATTCTTTTAGAGGTAGTTTCTCTTTATCATTTATCATTAATCCTTGAACAACTATATTACTCCTTCTTTCCTTCCTTTCCATCACATCTACCCTATCATTTATCATTTTCATTTGCTCTCTCAACTTTGCATTTTCCATTTTGGTTTGGGTATTTTCTTCTCTCAGTTTTCTTATTTCATCTCTATATTCTTTTGTTCTAATCTCATTCCTTTTATTTCTTCTGTTAAGTAGTGCATCGTTTCCAATATTTTTTCAAGCTGGTCACTCTCGTTTCTGGACCTGCTTTTGGGTTTTTAATCTTGCTCTTTTTAAACGCATCATCTCCATTTTCATCTTCCCAGTTTTTCCCAGTCGGTTGTACACTCATGAAATTTAAAACTTGGACACCACAATTTCTGTAAACAAAAGTTTGCACATTGTGAAGCTTGCTTAAGGGTATCATTTACAATTCTAACAGCAGGTAGTCTCAGCAGGGGTTATCTTATAGAAGGACTGTAGAATGAATCATTACACTAAGCACGTTTTAGAAAATAGGTAATTTACGTTGCTTACTTAATTTTTTTCTTTAAAGAATATATTTGAAGGTATCGCTAATTAAACACCATAGCTCGATTAATTATCGAATCAAAATTTTGTTTAGGAAATGTTTACAAAATAAAATTAGAAATAATTTTGATTTAAAAACGTCTACAAGCAATAACTTTTAAATTAAATCAAAAAACTAAACATGGTTATTTGGGTTGACTGATTATTACTTATTTTTAAATAAATCTAACCTACTAATTATTGTAAGTTATTAAAAAAATCATTAAACTCTCTATTCATAATATTTAGTCCTTACAAAATGTATATTTTATGACGTTTCATTTTTTCTGTAGTTAATATAAAAAGTGAAAATAAAAACTAAGGCAATTCTTATTGTCAACGTATATATTTAGTTTTTGACAAGAATTTATTACATAATTATAATTAAGATACCAAGTTATAGTTTAAAATTAAATGAAAACTTTTTTTTAAATAAAGGTATTACTATATAAATAAATATAAGAAATCAATAATGGGTGTGACCTCCATTATTATTGATACATTCTTGGAGGCGTCTGCTCATTGACGCTATCAAGGTATCAATATAATTAATATTAATCGTTTCCCATGCGGTATCAATGGCTGCAATTAGTGCATTACGGTTTACTGGTATAAAATTTGGCCCTTGTTGTCTTCGGATAACAGCAAGTATTCGAGCCCAAACATTTTCGATAATGTTAAAATCTGGGCTTTTTGCTGGCCAGGGTAACAGCTCCAAGTTATTTGCTTGTATCCAGTTGCGCACAACCTGCGAAGTATAGGGTCATCATATCCCGATAGTTAATTATCGAATGTTCCAAGAAAATATGTGTAAATAGTAAATGGAATCTACTAACGTAACGTTAAGTCGTTAATTATAGTTACATAACTCTCCTTTCATAAGATATAGTTCATATTAATATGCTTATTGTAAAGCTTCGTACACACCTGAACAACAAACCGAGGAACAAACAGAACAACGAACCGAACGGCAATCGGAACATTAATTTGGACGGTGCTACGTACGAATTTTAGAACAGATTCGCAAGTCCTGATTGTTCCACGAACGGTTTGCGGCGTTCCCGCAACTTGTCGGTTTTTTCTCCGACATCAAAGAAAATGCGCGCGAATGCGTTTGCAGGTTTGGACGAATCTAAACAAAACGGCGAACAAACTTATGCGGGAGAATTAAATTATTTATTTTTGTCCTCCCTTTTGTGGGTTTGTTGTGTTTTAGGTAATATTATGGAGTTGACAGAAGAAAAATGTTTTAAATTAATCAGTGTTTAAGAATGCAAGAAAAAAATGATGTCCCTATTAGCATCATTTGGGCGGGAAATTTCCAAAATAAAAAAAAGCAAAGTAAATTATAATTTTTACTCTTCTTTGTGCGTAAAAATTTGGTTGGCACTATCTTCTTGTTTTCCGCAATTTTCTCTTCTCAATAATAAATATATATGAACTGAAAACTACTGAAAATAATTATGGGAACAGCACAAACGTTCCGTTTGTTGTTCGGATTGTGGAAATCATAAAAGATCGTTTGTCGTTCTGTTTGACTTTCGGTTCGTTGTTATGTTTGTTGCTCGGTTTGTTGTTCAGGTGTGTACGAAGCTTTACAACTTAAGCAACAATTTTTGGCGAATAAAGATTAGTTTGTGATGTAATATTAGAAACACAAATTTATATCATATCAAATTTATGACAACTTAAAAACCAAGAACGTGTATGTTATTGCTAAGAAATTATTAAGGAAAAAGCGCAATTGCAGTGTAAATATTTATAATTAGATATTTTCGAAAGTTTATAAGTCCTCTATTGTAATCTTAATACTTAAAAGAAAATCCTGTCCATTAGCATTATAAGGAAATGGCTTTTACTTTATGAATAAGTTTCAATAACAATAGAATATCCTTGCTTGTTTAATTTACTTCCTTTGAGTCATATTGCTCTAAGGGTTGTTACATTGGTCATTAGAAGTATGTAATAAATAAACAATTACCTACTGTTTGAGAAGGGTAGTGTGAACCAATAAATAAAGTAAGAAATGTAAATTCCATTTTAGTTTAAAATTTCAAGTGTTGTGAAAATGCCACCTCATCTCGGTGCTGATTTGAAAGCGCGGATTGTTTCGGAATTAGCGGCGGGCCGTAGCGTGCGTGAAATTTCACGTATGTTAGATATACCAAAAGCACCGTAGGGCATTACCGAGTAAAATGGAATCTTGAACACACTTTGGAAAGAGCCATCGGAAGTGGTAGACCTAAAGTATCTACACGTGCTCAAGATCTCGAGTTGTTTCATTACGTAACAGAACAACCATTTGCTACATACTCCAGGGCTATAGCAGATACACATTTTCCCGGATGCCGTATAACTGCACAAAAAATTAAAGGAGATGGGAATAAAGAAGTATAATGCTGCTGCGAAAGAAGTTCTCAGTGACGAAAATATGAGACGTCGTCTGGAATTTGCAAGGCGATATGTGAACGAACCTTTGGAATTTTGGAATCGAGTGATTTTTAGCGACGAAAAAACGTTCAATAGCCGCAACGATGGACCACTAAAAGTTTTTAGAATGGAAGGAACTCGTTACGAAAATAATCACATATGTCCTAAAAACGAAGTGGTTATTTTTCTGTGAATGTGTGGGGTTGGGTTAGCGCGCGGGGTCCAGGAGTTTGTTGGGCTATCGATGGACGTCTTGATTCTGCTGCGTATTTAGATATTTTGGAAACTATTATGAAACCTTCAGTCGAAGTGTTTTATCCAGACGAAGATTATATTTTCCAACAAGTAAGTATTCTTATTTCACTATACTTTCTCCAAAAATAGTTCGGGATCTGTTGAATTAACATTTTCATAATGTATTTTTGTTGTTAAAGGACAACGCCCCTATTCATACTTTGCGGAGTTATGTAACTATAATTAACGACTTAACGTTACGTGAGTAGATTCCATTTACTATTTACACTATTTTCTTGGAACATTCGATAATTAACTATCGGGATATGTGACCCTATACTTCGAGGTTGTGCGCAACTGGTACAAGCAAATAACTTGGAGCTGTTTAGCCCAGATTTTAACATTATCGAAAATGTTTGGGCTCGAATACTTGCTGTTATCCGAAGACAACAAGGGCCAAATTTTATACCAGTAAACCGTAATGCACTAATTGCAGCCATTGATACCGCATGGGAAACGATTAATATTAATTATATTGATACCTTGATAGCGTCAATGAGCAGACGCCTCCAAGAATGTATCAATAATAATGGAGGTCACACCCATTATTGATTTCTTATATTTATTTATATAGTAATACCTTTATTTAAAAAAAAGTTTTCATTTAATTTTAAACTATAACTTGGTATCTTAATTATAATTATGTAATAAATTCTTGTCAAAAACTAAATATATACGTTGACAATAAGAATTGCCTTAGTTTTTATTTTCACTTTTTATATTAACTACAGAAAAAATGAAACGTCATAAAATATACATTTTGTAAGGACTAAATATTATGAATAGAGAGTTTAATGATTTTTTTTAATAACTTACAATAATTAGTAGGTTAGATTTATTTAAAAATAAGTAATAATCAGTCAACCCAAATAACCATGTTTAGTTTTTTGATTTAATTTAAAAGTTATTGCTTGTAGACGTTTTTAAATCAAAATTATTTCTAATTTTATTTTGTAAACATTTCCTAAACAAAATTTTGATTCGATAATTAATCGAGCTATGGTGTTTAATTAGCGATACCTTCAAATATATTCTTTAAAGAAAAAATTAAGTAAGCAACGTAAATTACCTATTTTCTAAAACGTGCTTAGTGTAATGATTCATTCTACAGTCCTTCTATAAGATAACCCCTGCTGAGACTACCTGCTGTTAGAATTGTAAATGATACCCTTAAGCCCGCTTCACAATGTGCAAACTTTTGTTTACAGAAATTGTGGTGTCCAAGTTTTAAATTTCATGAGTGTACATTCGTCACTGCTTATGTTTAATTTGCTTTATACGTAGATCAGTCTTTTAGTGTCGTAAATTTTTACTTCTGCATTTAAGTTTAATTTTTGGCCTACCTTTAATTTTTTCCCGTAACTTCTAAATTGCACTCACTGTACTTCACACGCACTTCTGCCTTATAAATTGTGATTTAAATTGCTCGGAACTTCCCACTTTGAGATTTGTTTCGGAGCTATTAAAAACACGTCCACACCGCATCAACAATTTTTACATACGTAAAATAAATAATAGAGTAATTAATACAACTGAGCATTAAATTTAACACAGGTTTGGGTACTATTGGTCCAAAATGGGTGACTATTTGAATATTTCACATAATAAAATTTAAAATTCTAGATTTTGATATGTTCCATTTTGTGATAAATTGAATATTTCATTGAATTGATTCTCATGCTATTTACTATTATGTTAGTTAAATTGCATGTAAACTGAATAAAATCACATACAATGACGGTAAAAACAAACAACCTACCAAAAGAAATTAAAAAATTTATTTTATTTTTTGGGATTAGAACCGTAAATAACTCATGCAAGTATTTACTAATCAGTCAGGTTAACGCTTAAAATGAACATATACGATAGATGTGCAAAAAAATGTATTTAGTGAATGATGAATATCAGACGGAATGACCACTAACTAATTGACTGAGCGACCATCATACTAGATGATTGACTAACACTCCAAAGACTGTCGGCTGTATAATTTGTATGTTTATTGCTACTAGATGTACTAGTGCAGAGAATGTAACAAATGCAGCTTCTGAAACAAATTTTATTATTTGTACGCAAAGTTTTGTATCAGGTACTGTAGAACACTAGCTTTTTCTCGTCGCACGAAAACGATGTAATTCCATTAATCAGTCAAACGCAATGCGTAATTACGATCTACGATCTTAATTTTTTTTTTAAGTTGGTCGTTACTTACAGTAGATTATATCTTGCAGCCAAGTTTCTTTGTTACATGTATGAAGTCACTACTTAGCACTAATAGGTAACCTACTAACGAACGGTGTACAAGGAACTCGAACAACTTACCTTATAACTTTTGCAAGAATCATTAACTTCTACGAAGGTTCTATTGTTTCAACAGGTATAGTAAGTGACCTGTTAACAATTTTGCTAATGGGCTTCTCTGCATTAATTAGTAATGCGAAATTATAGTCGAAATTAATATTTTCGTTATCTCGCACGAACTTAATTTAAAATCTAATTTCGCAATTAATTTTTAGACGGTGTCCTTTTTTTAAAAACGTTTTGATTGATATACGAGACTTTGAGAAAATTTAAGAAAATGCCTTGGGGAAATTTGTGTTGTGATGTTAAAAGAAATCTTTGGAGGCTTGTCTGGAAGAGTGATTTTAATTGTCTCTTAAATAACAATCTGATACTGAAAGAACGGACTAATATTATTACGGACTTTGAAACGAATTTATTTGTGAAATTTCCGTTTACTCAGAGTCGTAGAAAACTTTATCTGACAAGGTTGTTGTACAAGTAATTAAATTTTGCACAACTTGATTGTGTAAATAGTTTATCTGTAACTATATTAATTCCATCAAAAATGATTCATAAATGTTATCAAACAGAAAAATAATTTTTTGTCAAAAATTATTAGCATTGCTTGTTCTTTTTTATTTTAAATTTATCAAAATATTTCTTTAACAAACTGTTATTGTGATAGTGGTTCCATCTACTACTTTTTGAAGGGACAATTTTGTTGGCCTTGATACTACTTCCGAAAATACCGGACGATTATACAATCTTATTTATTTTAAAATCTAATGATGTATTTTCATTTTATTTTTGGATTGTATGTACAATTTAATATGAGTTTCTAAAATACAATTGATGTGTCAAAAATTTTGGGTGGTATTTGAGAAATTTTGATTAAAGGAATTTCGACACTGTTTTTTGAAATACACATTTTAATGGATTCTGACAATTTTGACGTGGTATATAACTTCACAATACATCAACTAACTTAGGTCACTTTGATATCTAGAAAACTTACTTTTTCTAATGGATCACCCTGTATTCAATTGTATTTTATGAATTAAATTTATTATCAATAAGTATTAAGTTTTGTATACTTTTTTTTAAGGGTGAGGTGGCTTTGATTTTCTAATGCTCTTGTGCCTTTTCGCACCTGTTCCACTTGCTGGCTGTTGCTCGGTCGAATTCCAGCGCCTATATTAATCTGACCAGGCTTCCACCGACGCCTATCTGTAAGTCGCCCTACCAAAACTATTACCAATCCAACCTTGGTCGACGGGATTCAGCAGGTAGTGTGGTGACTCCGATTTGGTTGCCGGCAACCCGTAGTTCTGACAAGTCTTGTATCGGAACCCATGTAGGAATAGGTTTGACTAGTCCCAGCTGGCCGTAATTTGTTTTTTTTTAAATAATACGACCTTAGAGAACATAAATATTAGTGACTACTTACTCAACACCATAAAAAGCTACTTAAGCAACAGGCATATAATCATAGAAGAAGAGGAATAAAAAATTTCAATAACGGTAGGAGTACCACAAGGCTCTATATTGGGACCTCTTCTGTGGAATAACAACTTCTTAAATATGAAAAGGAAAAAGACGTCAAATTAATTGGTTTTGTTGACGATTTAGCAGTAGTTACAAAAGAAAGAAGCATTGACGAGCTAAAAGAAAAAACTGAAAAGTTGCAGAAACTGAAATTAGAAATAGCAACAGAAAAAACAAAAAGAAACGTAGATACTATAAAAATAAACTTCAATAACTACGAAATAGAACGTAAACGAATATATTAAATGCATGGGAGTGTACCTTCAAAAAATTACAAAAAAAATACATTTACAAAAAATTGTAGAAAAAGCAAACAAAACAATAAAACATGAAGTATACTTACCCCAAAATAAAACCCAAAGACCGCAAGGGAAGAATGTTGGCACAACGGTCATGTCAGCAGTGATATACGCAGCTCCTATATGGTGCGACATTCTGAAACAAAAATATTATAAAAACCTACTAGAAAGAATTAATAGAAAGGTGTGTCTCAAGATTACTTCAGCTTAGAGAACAGCTGCAACGGTAGCCATCAAAGTAATAGCAGGCGTACCATCTATTGACCTGAAATTAGAAGAAAGAATTAATAACTACAAAAAGAGAAAAAAGAAAAACAAGATAGAAGATAGTTTCAAGAGTGGAAAGGACTGTTTTGGAGAGATGGGACAAATACGTAGAAAATGCAAAATATCAGAAAAATTAGGACTGAAAGAAAATGGGGGGCGTAGACCATTATCTAACCCAAGCAATGACTGGACATGGGGTATTCAACGAGTATTTAAACCGTATAAAAAAGAGAAATGATAACACATGTACCGACTGTAAGAAAAAGAAAATAGCACACACACTATTTTTAAATGCAAGAAATTTGAAGAAACTGGAAAAGATCCGAGACAAAATGTGGACAAGAAATAAATGAAAATAACATTGGGGAGTTATTATTAGAAAAAGAAAATTATTAGGAAGTAATAACAAAATGATAAAAAGATAGTGGAAACCAGAATCAATGAAGAAAAGAAGAAGAAGAATAAAGAAAACCAGGATAAATCTAGAAACTGTAACTCACGCATCCGACAGTTTCGCAGTCCACCTGTCTGACGAAACGCCTATTGAGGCGGTACCGCTCAGGAGAATCTAATACGGATAGAGGGTTTTTTAGTCGGTCGGCACATCTTGCCAACCTGACACTTCCGGTCAACCCGGAGACCAGAGTCTGTAAGCAGATTTTTTTCCCTCGATAAAAAAAAAGTCCCAGCTGGCCGACAAAAGGCTACGTCTCCTGATTCTGGTATAATTATCTTTTGTTAGTTGGTAAAGAACGCGACAATACATTAGCTACAGAGACGCCTTGCGACGCAGAGCGGCCGCCCAAGACTGAGCCCTTCCGAATGAGCAAGAACTGACAACCATGTGATAGGTGCCGTGGAAGAGCTGCTGTAATATGTTTAAGGTCAATGAGCAGTTAAAGAACCCTAGAAGCACCTGCCAGCAGGTTTTCAACAACTTTTCAGGCTTGCACACAAGTCGGTATAGCTATTCAGTGACCAGTTGCCAGGTGCACCACAGTTGAACTGTTGGGTTCTATCTACAGTTATCGTTGAGACCACCGACGTAGTGGGAAAACTACGCCTCTGATTATTCCAGTTAAGCTTTCGATTTCAAGGGGTTGCTGTTCTTTAAACAGTCCAATCTTGAAGTTTCTCAACACTGAAGGACCACTGTACCTAGGTCGATACTTTAGATTGCGAGACAACTAGATCAGAAGCGAGAATTTTCTAGTCCTCGTACTTTAACTGTTGCTAATGTTTCTAGCGTTGGGCAAGGGCGCTAGATACCCCTGGGAATGTCGATTGTATAACGGCACACTAGCGACCAGTGAGCCTCTGATCTCATACTCTAGCGGTGTGTAATTCAGATTAGCAAAGCCAGCCAACTTTGCTCGTCAACTTGGTTAATACCAAACCCAATCTCAGAACCATGCACTTCGAGGGACGCCGAGATCCAAACCTTAGGTTTGTTTAGGTGAATCAGCAGGTTCTTCTGATCCACCCTAGGTGGTCCGATAACGGTGCTACTGAGACTACATTGCTTGATACTCAAGTAATACGTGGAGATACTTGGTTTGATGTTACAAAATCGTTATTCTTAGCGGTTTTCCTTCTTGCTCAAGGAGTCGTTAGAAATGGAAATCACGGCTTTGCTTTCAAAGGGACGCGAATGATCGGGCATTCGCGAGTTTCCAATATAGGATCTAAGCTAGGTTTAACTATAATTACAAACTATTTAGACCAATTGTATGTCAAGTGGGGTCCGGCATCGCCGGAGTACCACCCGTACGGCGTCCATCACAGGATAATTATTGTTGTTGTTGTCACGGAGGGTTCTTCTTAAGGGTCTGCAGTCATAAACCCTATTTCGAGCCTTCCTGGATGTCGTTTCACACAGTTGTCGCACTGGGGACTCTGAGTTTTGGTGTCTCTGTATGAGGGTATAGACCGACCAAGCCCAGTCTATTTAATTTTGCTGGTCTATCAGCTTTTTACGTTTCTTAATCATCGACCCAACTATATTATAAAACGTTGCTCTACATATACGATCTCTCCTAACTGTACCGGATCATACTCCCTCTGGGAACCAAACCGTGGGATACTTGATGTCCAAGGGAATTCGGTGCAGTTTGTGTGCGAGTTGGCCTACCGCAACAACCTTAAGTGGCCTACTTCTCTTTCAAACGTGACTTGTGGTTTCACCTTTCGGTATTCTTCGTCAAGTGACGACTTAGTCCATATACCTATATTAAGCACTTTTCAATTATTAGAGATTTTCGGATTTACGTTCTTATGTACATTTGTAAGTTTTTATATCATGGATGGATTGGATTAAATTAATTTATGTTTTTTTTTTAAATCGCTCTAGGACCCTTCAATTTCTATATTTTTTTATGGAAAATTTATGTGTTTAGTGTGGTCCAAAATAAGTGACCATTATTTTCTTTACTTTTTTAAAAGAAAAAAAAAAAAACACAAACAAACAAACAAAAAAAAAAAAAAAAAAACAAAAAACACCAAAAAAACAAAAAAACAAAACATCAAAACAATTACAATCCCTCCTTAAACACAAACAAAATTACAAACATATCAAAAACACCAAAACTTCCTCTTCAATTACCATATTTCCACCAAAACCAACAATATTACATAAATTCAAAAAAAAAACATATAAACAATTAAAAATCAACAAATTCACCAATTAATTTATAAATCACTCTCAAAAAAAAAAAAAATCATCAAAAAATAACTTACCTTTATCCCACTTTACCACTTAAAAATTAAACTTCAATTTTAACCAAACTTACCTCAACAAACAAAATAAAAAAAAAAACTACACCTAAAAATAATTTAATCCTACACCTTTTTTATTTTTAATCTCTCTTCCCCAATAATTATATTATCTCATATCCTTCTCACCATATCCCACCCACCTATATCTCAATCCCAACTTCTCCTTTTACTTTCTCCTTTACTACAATATTTTACCCCTTACCCATATCCCTTCCAAAACCCAACCCACACCAAAAACCATTCCTACCAACCCCTATATCAACACATCCCTTTCCATATTTATCCATAATATCCCTTTTCCCACAATAACAATTTAAAACCTTACCATAATTTCCCCAAAATACCCCCTTTATCAACCCACTAAACCAACCCTTTTTCCAATATCCACTCCAACCCCCCTATTTTACACCAATCCCTCCTTCCCTCTTATCTCCACATCCACTAAACATTCACAAAAACAAAACCCCTACCATCCCCCTACAACTTTTCCATCTCCCCCCCCCCTTCTTATATTATCTTTCACCCTTCCCCCCCCTCCCCTTCTCCCCTCCAATACATATAAAACTTTCCCTTACCTTCCACCCTTTTTACCCTTTCCTCCTCAATTCCAAAAAACTTTTCCTCCTTTCCCCTTCCCTCTTTCTTTCCCTACTTTTTACCTCTTTCCTTCCTCCCTCAACCCAAATTAAAAAACCAAAAACAACCCCAACTATAAAAAAAAATCCCCTTACCCCCCCTCCCTTACCCCCCAAACAAACACAAAAAACAAAATACACTTCCTACCACTACCTTTCCCTCCTCCTAAACAACTTTTATCTCCACCTCCAACCCCCCTACTTTATTCCTTTACCCTCAAATATACCTCCCTTAACCTCTTCCCCACCTAAAAAACCTTTTCCCAAAAAAAAAATATCCCTTCAACCCCCCCCCCTTACCAAAAACACAACCAAAATACCCACCCCTCCCCACCCCCCCCCAAAATATTATTTATACCCCCCCCCCCCCACCCAAAAAATCCCCCTTCCCCCTTTTTCCTTTTATACTATCCCCTCCACACCCCCCCCCACTCACCCCCAAAAACCCCAACCACCCCCCCCTTCCCCTTTACACCACCACCACCCCACCATATTAAACACCCCCAAAAACCCACCAACACACCAAACAAAAAAAAAAACTAAAAATTTACCCCAACCCCCCCCCTTTCCCCTACCCCCCTTAAATAAAAAAAAAACAAATAAAATAACCTTTTACAAAAACAACTTTATTTCCAAAAATCCCACCTCCACTACACCCCAAAAATTTTCCCAATACCCATCAAATAATTCTAAATAACCTCCAAAAAAAAAATTTTCTACCTTATAATAAAAAACTATCATTAAAATCCTCTCCCCTATTTTCCCCTCCTCCTAACAATCCTTTAAAACCCCCCCTAAAAAATTCTCAACTCAAAAATCCAAAAAACCCCCCCCGGAATTAATTTTTATTTAATTTTTGAATCAAGGTTGAATTCTAAGTGCACATATCGACTTTCTTCACCTTTAGAGGACAAATCTAGTATATAATTTGCCTGTGGACTGGATATATATAGGACAACCGAGCAGATATATCACAATGAGACTGAAGGAACACTAGAGCCACCTCAAGAACAATCGCGTGGAAAAATCAGCTGTTGTGGAGGATAGAGCCGACACAGGACAAAGAATAGCAATTCAAGAGACCAATATTTTGGTTCAGAGAGACTTTACAGAGACCGAAAATATGGAAACGAATTTTCCGTGAAAATCAGGGACTAGTGACTGCCAGGCGAGATAGACAACCACGAAAACCATGAACTGCTACGAAACTACTCAGTGATTGGGACCAATATTAATACCGATTGGTAAACTCCCGTTTGAGATCTTCTAAAGAAATGAGCGATTTCTCTTGAAACATCAAAAACTAAAAAATGACGACCTAGCCAACAATCTGAAAATTATCATACTACTATATAATATATCTAAACTCTACAATTATTGAGACATTTATGATTAACCATCAATAACTAAGACCATATTCAGAGTAATACATGCAATTGGTTGATTACAAACACACTTGGAAAAACAGAACTGTTTTGATGTTTTTTATTGTTAGCTTGTTGCCGTTTAGTTACATTTGAAATGATTAATTTAAAAAAAATAAATAGGTGGTTGTCGGTTATTTTGAGTCACCCTGTATAACAAAATGTAATATAAAAAACCCGCATCGAAGCATAAAAATCCACCCCTGGATTTTAAATGAAGTTGTTTCAACCAGCGCATTCTTACAAAATACTAGTAAACCCAGTGTGCACCGCAAACATATTAACAGTGATAGTGATGCATTAATTACAATTTTTTCAAATAAAAAGTCCATATCGTTGCTGGACTACAGAACAACAAATCACGTTATTTATGTAGAACCTAATGTTTACGCCACGTAGTTACGACGAAAATCACGGTATCAGTATCAGAGTTTGCTAACATGGAGAATTTAAGGGCACTAATTTTGTGATTTGCAAGAAATTTAGGTGCTCAAATGTTTCCAACAAATTAATTGATTTTGTTTCTCAAAAACCGACCACACTCCAAAAAATTTATTTTTAGTAATAATAATAATACCTGCTCAAAACAATTAGAGGAACACTATGAAATATGAAAATATTTTTCATTGGATAAAGGTACAAACATGAAATTAATAAAGTACATTATTTGTGGTTATTTATTTATTTATTGCTCATCTCAGTAAAACAAATGAATAACGCTGACAATTAACTTTTCAAATAATTCCGCTATGTAAGCAATTGAATCTTGTGCTTATTTTTCAAAGTTAAACACTCGTTATATAGAATTAGTATCGTGTATGGCCTCCACGACAGTCGATGACAGTTTGGCACCTTCGTGGCATGCTCCCAATAAGATTCTGGATTTCCTCTTGCAGGATATTCTCCCATTCCTCCTTCAGAGCATCTCCAAGTTGCTGCAGAGTTTGTGGAGCTTGATGTCGGTTCCTGACCTTCCTGTCTAGAAGATCCACAAGTGTTCAATAGGGTTGAGGTCTGGGCTGACCGCTAGCCACCCCATTACCTCAATTTCATTCCTCCTCAGGAAATCCCTGGTGACAGCCGCAGAATGTGCCCTGGCATTATCCTGCATAAACAGAAATCCAGGGCCTACTCCAATGGCAGCAGGTACTACATGCTCTTCCAGAACGTGTTTAATATACCGGACAGCATTCAGTTACAAGGTCTGTACGATTGTTGAACATAACTCCGGCCCACACCATTATGGAACCTCCTTCAAATCTATCAATTTCCTGTACAGCCTCTGCAGAAAATTTTTTTCTTGGCCGTCCCCACACCCTCAATCGACCATCACAACGTGTAAGACGATACCTGGATTCGTCCGAGAAGAGCACAGACTCCCACTGGTTCAGGTTCCAATCACCATGGTTTTCAGCATACGTACGTCTTGCTGCCTTATGCCCATTTGTTAAGCGTAGTTTCTTAACTGGCCTTTTTGGACAAATAATCTCCTTCCTTAATCTGTTCCTTATGGTTTGGTCTAAAGCCCGGATTCCGGAAGTCATATGAAGGTCATTCTGCAGGTCTTTTGCAGTTTTGTACGCTGTCGAAGAGCAGAAAGAACAACGTATCTGTCATCCTGGGGGCTTGTTTTAAATTTACGGCCCTGACCACGTTTTCTACAATACTGTCCTGTCTCTCTGTGTCTGTTGCGTAACCTGGACACTACGGAATACACTTCAAACTCATTTAAATACCTCATTTTGTCAGAGACTTCAATAAACAAGGCAATAATCAACATTCCTCACTATAGCAACATCAGAAAGCTTACCAATTTGAAGTAGCCAGTGCCTTCCAAAATAAAAATTTTCTCTATATTTGTTATTTCAGGTTAATTTCTCTGTATTTAGGCCATGGATCTTTAAAATTTGTATCCAATGATAAAATTAATGATTCAATTTACATATTGTCCAATTTTCAGCATGACCATATGTTTTAGTCAAAAGTAACATTAATTTTATTAACAATGTTGGTTCTACCACTCTGACAAACATCGACCAAACAACTTCTGCTGAAGTTGTTCCAACAAAAACATATACGTCTACTTATGTTTATTTTTTGAAGCATTTCGTATGTACTTCAATTTTTCGTTATCATAGTATATTTCGAAACGATTCACTTTTGGTAAATAGTTACGAACAATGAAACTTTTATTCTAATCCAGTTTTATGCTTTCTTTTTGAATAATAAAAAACCATGTATCTAGCACGTAACGAAACTTATGACATTGCGAACCTTTTTTTTTTTTTTCGGTTATAATATATTTTTTTTATTGTTGGGGGGGGAGAAGAAAAAATAGTTGTTTTTTTTTTTTCTACGTTTGTAATTGAAAACGGCTATAACTCAGGTATTGGTGAGCGTATCGGTTCAAACATTAAAATTAATTAACTATGAAGGCGTCAGTACGAGGGCATGGAAAAATCAAAGTTCATACATGCATTAAGTATCCATTTACAAATTTAGATTAAATCGTCCATATTGTTACATGCAAAAATAAAATGTTAACCGTAGATCAGTGGACGGGGTGGTTTGCGAGATAATTTGTCCTAATGAAATGAAACGGTGGTAGTAAATTGTTGAACATTACCAATAACAACTGATAAATTAGTCAAAGTCGGGAGGGCGTCAAACAAGGCCACGACGTTAAATAGCGTCCGCTTTTGTTCACTGAAAGCTTGTCCAGTAGGGTACTTCCCAGTTGACTTATCTTAAGAAAGTACGGTCACAAGGTATTTTAAATTTAAAACCTATTTTCATTAATAAAACAATTTATTTTATTAAAGTTGTATACTTTACGCTCATATAAATCCAAACAAAACAATGTGACCAATACAAAATCATTACTAACTTAAATAAACGCACAAATTGTCAATTCATTGAATTGAAATTGCACCGAAAGTTAATATACACTTAATTACGAAAACACTTTGCGACAGTTTATAATTTACAACATGAAATTGAAAGCCCTCTTTAATTTTGATATTGTTCACATAGATACTTAAACAAAAACATAAATAGATGGAAGTCACGGCTGACGGTGAACCCGGGTTTGTTGAAATGAACCTGAGATTGTTGTGGCAGAACGGACGACGATGAAAACGAAGACGAGAAGTCGGATCAAAATAATCCTTTTTAAAAACGCTAGAAACTGGCACATCGACACAAAAAATTCTTTTTATCAGATCCTACTAAGTAGGAATTTATGTGGTACGGGAATTTTAAAACCGCAACATTGCGGAACTTTAAATTTCTAGAAAACTTTGAAAGATAAATTTTCGGTCGTGTAAAGAAATATTAATATCCGCGGACTTGCGAAACATGGAAAACTATTCCTAACTAATTTTAAACTCGAGATTAATTTATTCCCGGTACCCATATTATGTGCGTAATACACTTAAATAAACTCTGCGAGAACCGATCTTCGGATGACTTAAAACTGCAATTGCTGCCTTCTGCGCGTACCGTCAAAAAACTTACTAGGTGATGAAATTTCGAACTACATAAAGTAAATACAATAAAACAGTAAACATTTATTTTATTTCAAGGTGGCGACTTGCCACTATGCAAGATAAGAAAATTGTATTGCGGACAAAACCAAACGAAAAAAATATTTCTGTGTTAATGGAATTTAACTCAATTTAAATATTCATAATAAAGGCTTAGCGATTATTCTAAAAGGAAAGCTTACAGTATAGTTTAATGTAATTTATCGCTTTAATTGGAAAACTGCTTTATTAAATTGTGATTATTTGCCGAAGTTTCTTTCTATAACTTGAAAATCAAAATTGAAAAGATTTTGTAATACCTCCAGTTTTGAGATAATGTGCTTCTTGTTACTATCACATGAGTAAAACTAGTAAGAAGAGCAAATTAATTATTTTTCAGTAACGTTAAACACGTGTATCTAGATGTCGTTTGTGATTCTGCAATTACTGCTACTGATTTGTTCGGTTGGAAAATTTTGATATGTTGCATTAAACATAACCAGCTTTTGCATTTACTACAGGTTTCTATTTGATGAATCTTAGTATAGGCCAATTATCCATGAGATGACAACACCGTTGTCGCTTACATATTGCGATGGATTGTAATTATTTAATTTAAAACAAAAATTTTAATCGAAATTTGAGACTTTTTAAAAACTATTTAATTTTAACCTCAAGGTCTGTTTAATTTAAATTGTATTATTTATATATTGTAGTATTAATTTTAACGACCTTATTATGATGCGTGCACGAAAATGAAAAATTTATTTAAATCTAATACATTTTTTTTACATCGCATTAGGAATTAAATAATATAAACTTATTCAACTAACCTTTTAGTTTATTATTCCTGCCGAAATGATGAAATCTTCCTTTAATTCGTTACTTGAATTTACTTTTAAAATCTGCAGTTATTTATATATTTATGTATAATATATTTTATCGCCAACCGTCAGTAAAGCCGTCAATTATTAGATTGATTTCGGAAGTAAACAAACAGTTTACCTTATCCTATACCAATTGTACTTTATCTGCCTCGCGGCAGATAAAGTGACATCGATCTGGAAATGACATATGCTCAGGTAAAGTATTTTGACTTTGACATTATTCGAAAATTATTATCTGTCAGTGTCACGCTTCTCCTATTACGGCTCGATAATAGTTTTCTTGTAATTTATTCATAACAAATTACGGAAGATATTCAGTGCACGCCACCTGAAATTGAAGAGAAGTCATTAGAGACGTCTTTAGAACTTCTGCCAGAAAAATCCAGGGAAAATACAATCGCCAGTACGACATTTTTATGGAGTGGTGCAATAGAAACAAAGTAAGGAAATATAGTGAAAACGTGTTACTGGCATATTTTTCTGATTTATCAAAGAAGTATTGTCCCCCTTCAATGTGGTCCTATTATTCCATGCTTAAGGCAACCCTTTCAGTGAAGCAAGACGTCAACATCGGTGAATATATAAAACTAACGGCTTTTTAAAACAAAAGCAAGGAATCATGTTCCAAAGAAATCCAAAACTCTTTCACAAGAAGATATACTTACGTTTTACTAGATGCACCGGACGAAATCTACTTGATGATGAAAGTAATTTGTACAAACTTTCAAAAACCAAAATGATATAATGTTGCATTTTTTAGGTTTGTGTTTTATTTGGAATTGCTGGAGCTTTACGTAATGAAGAACTTTGGAATTTAAAAGTATGTGACATAGAGCACAAAGAAACAATTCTGGTAGTTCATATACCCAAAACAAAGACCAACAAGCCTCGTTTATTTGTAGTCACTGAAGAATTTGAAGGAAAAGTAAAATCCATAGAACTATTTAATAAATATTTATCTCTGCGTCCTAAGCACACGTCTCACGATCGATTGTTCCTAACCTACAGGAACGGTAAATGCACTATTCAGCCGATTGGAATCCATACTATCGGAAGTATTCCAAACAAAATTGCCAAATATCTGCATCTGCCAGAACCATCACTTTACACTGGACATTGTTTCCGTCGAACATCCGCCACTCTCTTGCCAACGCAGGCGGTAGTAAAGAAAATTTAAAACGCCACGGAGGATGGAAAAGTGACACGATTGCAGAGTCCTATGTTGAAGAATCTGTGCTCAATAAAACAAAAATTGCGAAGAAAATTTTAGGCGATGATCCAACTGACAACTCAGTTATCACCAAATCTAAAAAGAAGATTTGCACATTTTCAATATAGATAATAACCCTCAAACGTTTTCAGTTGAACTCCTTCGACTTCAGGGATTAACTTTTTAATGCATCAGGGTGTACGTTTAATTTCAATATAACAAATAATAAGTAGATTTGCTGTTTACTTCGTCTCAATAAAATGCAATTAAATATACCTCAGTTTCTTATATTCCAAATTCTAAACAGTTGGCGATAGGTTTTGTATGCACCACGTCAGTAAAGTGTCTTTATCGGATTCGCCAAAGTTATTCGCCTCGCTCGCTTCTCTCGCTCGTCTCATAATTTCAGACTCGTCCGATAAAGAATCACTTTACTGCCTTGGTACATAAATAACTATTATATCCCACGCATTCAACAATTTAAAAATAAATGTTTAAAAAGTAAGATCCGGTTGTAACTAAAATAAATCATTCTCCTTTCTTTATTATTTATAGGTCGGTATCTAGAAATGTTAGATAATTTTAATTACTTTAACTTTACGTTCGATTTGAATAGAACATGCATTTAATTTCTCTATTTCGATTCAAAATAAAATCTATTTTTATTATTTAAAATAATTTTTTTAGTGCAAACTTTCGTTCAAGCTACCCTACACTTATGAGCACTAAGGCGAAACATGTGTATGTATGTGCCATTCATGATTCTTCATTAATCACTGGGTACTGATTTATTCCGTTGGCAGGAATTCGATTTGTTGCTTTTCCCAATGTTGATGAATTTATAGCCGGCATATGATTTACTACATATTTCTGCAAATTATTTTTTATTTTATTATTTCTCATTATGTAGAAATTGGGTTTGGTTGTTTGTTTTAATTATATAAAAAAAACAATTAATTTTTAATAATTTATAAAATATTAAAATATTTAAAAAATTTGTTTGATTTTTTATAATTTTTTTTTTTTATGTTTTTTTTTGTTGTTGTTTTTGGTTTTTATTTACTTTTTTTTCATCTTTTCTCAACATGTAAATTGTTTTGATGAATTTGTCAATATTTTAACAACTTTTTTCTTATTTCAGAACTTATGGGCCTTTAAAAGCAGAATACAGAACTCAATCTGGTGGGCTTGGGCATAGAAGAGCAGTGTCTGAAATTACAGGAGTGCAGGGGATACCGGGTCGTATACATGGTTGGCGTCCAGATGTTCTACCAGGAGCGGACGACGTTCCTGATAGTGTCCCAGAGTTCCGACCACAAGCAACAGTTAAACGAAAAGACTCAGTTGCTAGAATGACCTGGGATGGATTTTCTTATGTTGTAACAGTAAGTACTTTCTAATTGACACACATATTTATCACCCATGGGATTGTTAAACTCATAGCACTCAGTGAATAATATAAAAGCTTAAACTTTTCTACTCTGTTTGACCAAAAACTTTGTTATTTTTAAAAGCTGGAATTTAATATAATTTTAAAAATAAGGAAGTTTTCCGTGAAAAGAGAAAGTTCGGTTTAATGACTACTCTGCTAAAAATGTTAAAGTGGCACGAGCATACATCCGTTGTTGGAGAACGTCCTTCTCGTCGTGACCATTTAAAAAAAACAAAGGCTTTATGTTGAAAACGTGCGCTAAATTTTTATTCTAAACTGAAATTAACTTTTTTTACACTGAATAAAAAGTTTAAAACTAACAGAAAAGATACAGTCAACCACGCCATCATAGAGTTTATCGGAGTTTCATTTTATATGCGTTTACTTTATTTTATTCGCGAAACATGACGGAAAATTAACCGTAACGCAAAGCCACGACTTCGTACCATGAGCAACGAGAATAATGCACTCTAAAACTTGACAATGAAATATAACTTCACTACTTTCCTCTTTCTCTTTTTTCTCAATGCCTTACATTTTATGTTTCTCTCGGGTATTTTAAGTCATTTCCATTTTGATCAATATTAACAGTAACTTGTAGTAATATATTGTGGTTTTGTGAAGTTGTAAAACCGCTCGAGTTAATTTAATATTTCATAACGGATGCAGTGGTGAATAATATATCGTGTTGCACTAACTTAATTGACATGTTGAAATATTTGTAGAGACTTGATGGTTGTTTAATCTTCTTTTTCAGGATATATTTAACATTGCAGGAAACGTTTGTAAATAATAAAATTAACCGAAGTATAAAACGTAAATGCTTTTTTCAATTAACTCAAAATGGATGAAGTAAGACTGAACATCTGCATATTAGTGCTTCGCTCTGATTTAGGGATAAACAACTCGATAGTGAGTTTAAGGGAATAATTGAAAATTATGGTATACACACGACGCCTTATTTATAAAAATAAACTCAGTTGAAGATTTGACTACGGCTCTTGCATTCATTTATTATAATTATTCCCTATATTACATTATTTTTCATCATAGTGTGGTGATGTAAGTGTAATGTATGGTGCCTCAGAAAATTATTGTAAACCTGTGTGCAATTGCTGGTCTTGGCAAAGCATTTGCTTCAAGATTTAGGAAATCTACCAAAAAAACCTTGTTAAGGGTTATGCTTTGTTAAAACAGTTCCTGTATTGGTTCTTTTTTTAACTCTTTCTAACAAAAATGTGTAAATCATCTCGACGCGTGTTTGTTACGTATAATAAAACAAAACCGATTAGGACTTATATTTAGCTTTTTGCCTTAAAATTTAGCTGACCCTACTGACGTTGTTCTTTATGAGTTCGACATGATTTGGAGTTGTTCCACATTTGATCTTTTTACCGAATTGTTATGTGAACAATGCTATCGACTTGTCTTGATGAATCGCCAATAAAACAAATCTGGAAAAATGTGTAGTCACCATCCGTTGGCAATAAGGAATGTGTTCGATGATATAATTGACCCTGAATCTTCAAGGTTAAGTTTGTACCGCCATGCGGCTGGAGAAATAGTTGACAGTAGTGCTATTTCCCCATTTAAAATAAAAATAATAAACACGGTCATTTCTGATTGTTTTTGGCAATTCATAGATACCAACATACTTTATACCCTGTCAATTTAAATCTGCCAACGTATTTTGCACCAACCTCCTAGTAGTAAAAGGTTATTGCTTCTCATTATACTTGAAATTAATTGTTTTATCACTGAATATGAAAACAAATATATAGAATCTGGCTCATTTCCGGAAACCAATGGATCTTGTGAAATAATATAGAGTTCAGTGATCTAGTGACTCTAGTGGCAATATCAGTGACGTGAGTTTCACTTAGCCACTGGCCTAACACAGTACAGGGCTTCATTTTTAAACTGAGGTTTTTTTATCTGCGGCTTTTAATACCCCCGCTTTTTAATCCATGGTCTTTATTGCTAGATTTGCAAATAACAGATGGCTATATGGCTATTAAAGAATAATTTTGAGTTTATTTAGTCTTTTAATTTTCCCAACACTTGCAAACAATGTTTTTGGTGTAAATCGTATATCGATAACATGTCGCCAAGATACAAAAAAACTGAAATAAACGTCATCTGTAACACCCGTTACTGCAAACATAATCACGTGTGGAGATGGGTTCACTCCGACATGAGCTCAAGCCCAGATGATCACATGTAGAGGTGATTTCGCATTGAAGCGGCGGTGTCAAGTTAACAGAGTCGAAGTGGCCGCGTTGAAATAAGGCGTACCGACGCTCGTAGAACTTTATTTTATTTTTTTGCAAAATATTCTATGCACACTTTCTATAAGCTTTTACATGTCTGTTAGTATTTGGACGATGTGGAGTTCTGCCTGAAACGCTTATTTAAATTAATTATTATGAACGCAAAAACATATCTTGTGCACCTGTATTTGATTTTCTACAATAATTCAGTTCGGTTTTTTATACAAAATTACTTTTTTAATAATAATAATAAATCGAAATACTTGTATTTATTACACCATTCTGCATTATTCAATCTGTAATTAAACGTCAGAGTTTATTTGTTTGAAAGCGCTAATATAAGGAAGTACTAATCCGTTTTAAATTACACCAAACCCAAAAAATGGTTCACAGACGACCCAAAATGGAAATGGTGTGGGGGGCAGGAGTGGTGGGGTCGAAGATTAAAAGACACGAGTCCCTCAGTGCTGACGCCACCATTTTTCAAGCAAAAGTGCCCGCCATTCACATGTTGGTAGAACATCTTCTCACTAAAAACCGATTCAAACAATTATATGCATCATGTCGGACAGTCAAGCGGCATTAGAAGCACTACAAAGTAACAGCTTGAGATCACACATGCTACACGAGTGACATCAGGCCCTAAATCAACTGGAGGGCAAGAACAAAGTTGAACACTAAAGAACACTAAACTGCAGCGTCTATTCAACAAACAGAAAAACACCAAAAACTGCACCAAAAACTTAACTGTATCGGTATCGCTGATGATGGTAGCTTAGCTATTGAAACACGTGTTAAGTTGTTGCTGCAGTTTTTGGTGTTTTTCTGTTTGTTAAAGTTGAACTTATCTGGGTGCCAGGGCATGAGGAATATGAGACAATGAGGAAACAGATCAGCAAGCAAAGCTAGGGGCAGCAATACCTTTTACAAGACTATTTCCTATGTACAGTTGGATTACCAGGGGGTTATTACCAACTGGGCCAACAAACAAGTCAACAGAACCTGGAGTAATTTGCCAGATCTCAAACATTCTAAGAAGTTTCTTAGCCCTAATCAAAAGAGGGAGAAGGACGTGTTAAACTTACGCAGAAGAGAGTTGAAACTACTCTGTGGTATACTAACAAGACAAATCCATTGCAGGTATCACTTGAAAAATATCGGAGTGGTGAATGATGATACAGGTACTGTGGTGACAGTGGAGCGAATAGACATGAAGTGCCTGCTACTAAAGATACAAACACCTAAAACTCATCTTCATCGCGAAAGAAGGTCTACTAAAACTCCCGACTAGGGATCTGATCGAATTTGTCAAAGACATAGATCTTTTCTAAGTTCAACAATCTGGTCGCGGTACAGGAGGTTCTTCACATGAAACTCGCTCCATTTCTAATAATAAAAATACACAAGCATCACGGTTGATGGAAAACGTTTGTTTTTAAAATTATAAAAAAAAAAAAAAAAATTTTTTTTTAATACTGTTACGGAAATGCCCATCGGCGTGCTCGCCACTATTCGTGACGTAAAGAATATATATTACGGTGGTTTGAAAATGTTTATAAATGAAAAAAATAGTTTTGCAATGAGACTCTCAAATAAACTCAGACAAACACAAATATTTATTTACTGACGGTCTTGAGTTAGTTAAACAAACGCTAATAGTTACAAAATAATAAATTTAATTAACACAACAAAAAAAAATAAAATGCAAAACTTAAATTTTAAAATATTCTTAGAGTTTTTTTGAAAACATTTTGACTTCTCGACGACTAAATTGAGAATTTTTAATTATTTAACATGTTCACTCTTTGATTTTCAAGTACCGAGTGTTCCTAATCATAACTTGCAATATGCACTTCATTTAAAAAAATTCCATTGGTCACGTACCCTTGAACTCAGATTCATTTTCACTTAACACCTGCACTGATAAGTTAATCTTTTCACGTCTATTCGACGCCAACTAAATATGCACTTTTGTCACGTACACTACGAATTTAATTCAAACTCCACACTTCTTTATCAACGGATATGAGTTTGCAAAAAACACTATTTCTATTTTACCTTATGATAATTTGTAAACCCACAAACTTTTATTGCAACTAAATGAAAATATTATTTACAAGAAATAGTTTAATTGTTTTCTTAAATTAATTTTAGGTCGGTTTCTAGATCCTTATTTAACTTTAAATATCCTTACTTTCCATTTGAATAGAACAATTACTCTAAATCTAAATAATCAATGTTTCGATTCCAAATAAAAAAAATTATTTAAAATAATTCATTCAGTACAATATATACAGTATGCTAAATTGAGTGGTATTGTATTGCTATTTTTGTTATTAATAAAGATACAATCTCGGTTGACTGTGATGTACAGTTTTCTATGCTAATTTAGATTCTGTTGAGAGAACTTAAAAATTCCGAGCATTTCCAAAGAGGTATGGTTTCAATTTTTCTGTTAATTGATGATAAAAAGGAGAAATATTTTAATCTTTCAATACATTTTTAAAACTCTAAAAATGTTTGTGCTAATTGAAAACAATATGATGGTTATGTAGAGAATAAAAATAGCTTTAAATTGATGTGTCACTTGACCTCTTGTCCCATTTAACATTCTTAAGGAAGTTGCTGTCTCATGCACAGGGATGATGTTTGGAGGATGCACTTTACGTAAAATTTGCTCCAACTCCAAGCCGAAGTTGAAGTATTTTTTGAATTTTTGGAAAAGTCAAGTTTTTTTTGTTGGAAGACCCTGTATACTACGCTTACACCAGAACGAAGAGCAGCAGGAGTAGTAGCATGTACGGAGAAAAAGAAATACCCAAAGAAGATATGGGATTTTACATTCCAAAGAGTTTGAAGACAATATTACGTTAACCATTGCATGTGAACCGAATGCAGACGAGGCGGTAATCAAAAAAGAAGAATTCTGGGAAGAATTTTAACGAAGCAGCAGGAAACGTAACAAACGAGAGTAATAATAGTAGGTAGATGAGAATACCATGATTGGCATGAAAGGATATGATGTGGAGAATGTAATTTAAAAACAAATAGCAACGAAAATAGACTTATTGACTTGCTACATACTGCTGTGATTGCAATTTGGTAAATTTCATATCGAACATTAAATTCTGTTGACTTTATTCTATAATTAACCCCAGAATCTTGGATTCATTAATAAAATGCGTGGTTTCTGTTTTTAAAACAAAATTTTAATACAATAAAAAAAACTATCGAACGTATAATTCTTTATCAAATTTAAAATAATAGTTAATAGTACTAACTCAACTAAAAAATAAATATATTTCCGCTAAAATCTATTTTTTGTACACAACTTTATTTTTATAATCTTAAACACTAACCTGGATTATATTTATGGATGAGTGCTACTTGCAACTTTCAACGATTTTGAAACAATCACTTCTCGACCCTGGGTTCTTTTCTATGACGTTTTTTGTTTGTTGTAACCTTGATGTTTTCTTCCCTGAATTTTTAATTTATTCATAATTTATTGTTTCTTTATTATTACTTCACGATGCACTTTCGTAATTATTAAATATTGATCGATTTTATACACCACAATGCGCCGACTTTCTACGTTGCGCTTGCTTGCTATATAGATATAGCATATACGGTTAATAAACACGTCTCTAAAAGGTCAACGAAAAAATGTTTATATTTATTGTTTTATACACTATCTTAACTACACACCCATCATTGTTCACTGCTCAAAACTATCTACTCCCCACTTTCACTTCGTTTCAGCACGTACACACAAAATTGATTTATTCTCATAGCATACAATACACAAATATATCCTAATACTAATCAATACACATAGTTTTACATTTATACATTACAACGACCTTGAAATCACTGTAATACGTACACCACAAAGGTGATGAACAAGAACGAATAATGTATAACAAACTACGTTCTGACAAAAAAATCATTTTAGAATGTGAGTAGAGACCCGAAATTCCACAGCGGCCACTATTTGGTACCAACCAAAGTCTGCAACAGCAAGAATACCAGGAAATAAACAAAATGTGCATAATGATCATTCAAAAGTAAAGCAACTGGCGACAGTAATAAGAAACAGAGGTGATAGAAGTTTGGTACAAAGATGGAGTAATATACAAAATTAAAACTGGTACACAAAATTTAAAAAATTTCACAAAATAAAAAGAGACTATAACATAAAGCAAAAGATGACTAAATAATAATAAAAAAAAATTACTTTCATGTTTCTCAAGATAGTCCAAGTCACTTTGTTTTTTAGATGGGCGCCATCTTGAATTTAAAGCAAAAGATGACCAAGTAATAATAAATACTTTAGTTTAAACTATTTTTTGATCCGATAAGTATTTACTGAGATATAACAATTAAGCGACATTAATCTTTGTAGCAATACCTCCACCAATATCAATTATACTAAAAAAGTTATAAGTTGTTTAAAATTTTATTGTCTATAACTTTTGTTTGAACAATTTTCGTGAGAGTGAGAATTTTCAACTCGTCTTAAAAGAACGTGTGTTCCGACGTAGCGTAGTAGGTAGCGTTCGTATAACGGCTTTAACTATTGTTGACCAAAATGTTTAACTCTACTTAAGAAATTGTTTGACGGTGCACGTTTCCTTTATAAATGTGTTTTTTTTTTCTCTATAACGTAATGAATTTTTAACACCGTATCTTATAAATAAGATGTTAGGAAGGCTGTCGGTTAGATTTTTATAAAACTTTCCATATGGGTCTTATTTATAATAGTGCAGATCTGTTTAGATTTTGGGCATAATCTATCAACGGTTAAACTACGTAGATTTTCGAAATCTTAGAATATTTACAGATATATTCATTTTACACATTTTTATTACAATAAAAGTTTCTAATTTAATCATAAACACCTTTTGTTATACTATTTTTTGATTCGTTAAGTAAGTAAAAAGTAAGCTATGACTATCACGTAACACTAATTGTTTTAAAAATATCTCCACAAAGATTAAATATATAAAAAAATTATGAAAAAGGAGTTGTTGGAAATTTTATTATCTATAACTTTTGTTTGAACATTTTTTTCTAAAACAGAAATTTTATTTTTTCTTTCATTTTTAACTCGTCTTAAAAGCAACGTGCGCGTAGTATCTCGTTTTTACACTTTTATTTTTCGAGTAAAATCTCTTATCGCCATACACTTATGATACTTCTTTACACGTTTGTTAGTATCAGAACGATATAGAGTTCTGCGCAAAAGCTTGTTTTTGTTTTATTGCGATGTACATTTAAGCCCACGCTTTTACTATCTTGTTTAACTTTGTATAATAAGTCAGTAATTTCGATCTTAGTACCTATTATGATAGTGGTATCGTATGTGTATCTTAAATTGGCCATTTGGCCTATGGTTCTGCTACCATGCCAGTTCTTTACAATTCTCATCATCATGGAGTATTCTCCAAAGAGATTGGAAAGTAAGGTCGATAGAGTAGATCCCTGCTGGATTCCTTTATAGTAAAAAGTGATTTGACGTTTTGTCATTTATTCTGATGACCGCCATATTAGACTCAAAGAGCTGTTTGATCAAGTGTACCAGATGTGCTTTTGCTGATTTCTCTATTTTGAGTTTCAGTTAATTACAGTCGGCTTTATTTGTGGCCAAAACACCCTTTATAGTGAATTGGCTGTCGGAAACTGACGAGCAATCTATTGCAGAATATTATTATTTTTATGAATAGTTCAATCAGTTTTTATTTTTATGAGAGTCGCTTAGTGTGAAATTTTTGTTGATATTAGTGAAATAACTATAACTTGAAATATTGATTTAAAAGTTTCTGTTATGTTTGCAACAGTGATTAATTTTATAATGTGATTGTAATTTTGACAAAATTCATTTGAAATGTGCTTCGACATTGTAAAATAATATTTCAGTAATGTATGGTGTACAATATCAATAATTAGGAAATTTATAAAATTTCGTGGCCCCATTCTATGTAGGTTACGTACAAATTGATATTATACCTGATACTATTTGTAATTCTATTATTGTTATAACGATTATGCTTTTTGAAAATATTTCGCGGCTACCAATGGTAGGTGCAGTTGCAGTACCGTAAGTTACGGTAGTTCAGTTGTACTTTAGTAGGATGAGATTAATTGAGCATCCAAAATGTTCAATGATATCTCTGATCTTCCTAATGTTGATTTGGTGGTAAATGTTTGATTTAAAAATGATAGATTTTATGATTTAAAGTTGTTATCCTTCTAGGTGGAGGTTTTTTAATTTACTTTTGGTTGGTTGGAATATCCCAGTTTTTTTATATTAATTTGGATGGAGTTAGCGACTTGTTGTGTTACTTTTTTTAGATACTTCATGTTTTCTTCGGCGATTTGGAGGTGCTGGATGATAGTACTGATGTTTCTTTTTTAGTGGTATTTTGTTTTTTATGGTGGTTAAGGAAATATTAACATGATGATTTTGATTAAAGTTGGTGGTTTTATTGTTGGAAGAATATAATTGTAAGTGGTTGTTACAGTGTTCTTTTTATTTTTTTTTTTCAAGAGGGAATAAAATGCATTGCACACTAATAATGTTTTTAAATTTTATTACAATTATCATTGAAACTAATTTTATAAACCACTTGTTTACATCTTGTTTACACTTAAACTTATAGTGTTTGCATCACACATTTTATTTTATAAAAAACGTTTTTTAAAGGTATATATCACATGTACACTATTGAAATTTAAAACTTGGACACCCCAATTTCTGTAAACAAAAGTTTGCACATTGTGAAGCGGGCTTAAGGGTATCATTTACAATTCTAACAGCAGGTAGTCTCAGCAGGGGTTATCTTATAGAAGGACTGTAGAATGAATCATTACACTAAGCACGTTTTAGAAAATAGGTAATTTACGTTGCTTACTTAATTTTTTTCTTTAAAGAATATATTTGAAGGTATCGCTAATTAAACACCATAGCTCGATTAATTATCGAATCAAAATTTTGTTTAGGAAATGTTTACAAAATAAAATTAGAAATAATTTTGATTTAAAAAACGTCTACAAGCAATAACTTTTAAATTAAATCAAAAAACTAAACATGGTTATTTGGGTTGACTGATTATTACTTATTTTTAAATAAATCTAACCTACTAATTATTGTAAGTTATTAAAAAAATCATTAAACTCTCTATTCATAATATTTAGTCCTTACAAAATGTATATTTTATGACGTTTCATTTTTTTCTGTAGTTAATATAAAAAGTGAAAAAAAAACTAAGGCAATTCTTATTGTCAACGTATATATTTAGTTTTTTGACAAGAATTTATTACATAATTATAATTAAGATACCAAGTTATAGTTTAAAATTAAATGAAAACTTTTTTTTAAATAAAGGTATTACTATATAAATAAATATAAGAAATCAATAATGGGTGTGACCTCCATTATTATTGATACATTCTTGGAGGCGTCTGCTCATTGACGCTATCAAGGTATCAATATAATTAATATTAATCGTTTCCCATGCGGTATCAATGGCTGCAATTAGTGCATTACGGTTTACTGGTATAAAATTTGGCCCTTGTTGTCTTCGGATAACAGCAAGTATTCGAGCCCAAACATTTTCGATAATGTTAAAATCTGGGCTTTTTGCTGGCCAGGGTAACAGCTCCAAGTTATTTTCTTGTATCCAATTGCGCACAACCCGCGAAGTATGAATAGGGGCGTATTTTTTTGGAGAAAGTATAGTGAAATAAGAATACTTACTTGTTGGAAAATATAATCTTCGTCTGGATAAAACACTTTGACTGAAGGTTTCATAATAGTTTCCAAAATATCTAAATACGCAGCAGAATCAAGACGTCCATCGATAGCCTAACAAACTCCTGGACCCCGCGCGCTAACCCAACACCACACATTCACAGAAAAATAACCACTTCGTTTTTTAGGACATATGTGATTATTTTCGTAACGAGTTCCTTCCATTCTAAAAACTTTTAGTGGTCCATCGTTGCGGCTATTGAACGTTTTTCGTCGCTAAAAATCACTCGATTCCAAAATTCCAAAGGTTCGTTCACATATCGCCTTGCAAATTCCAGACGACGTCTCATATTTTCGTCACTGAGAACTTCTTTCGCAGCAGCATTATACTTCTTTATTCCCATCTCCTTTAATCTTTTTGTGCAGTTATACGGCATCCGGGAAAATGTGTATCTGCTATAGCCCTGGAGTATGTAGCAAATGGTTGTTCTGTTACGTAATGAAACAACTCGAGATCTTGAGCACGTGTAGATACTTTAGGTCTACCACTTCCGATGGCTCTTTCCAAAGTGTGTTCAAGATTCCATTTTACTCGGTAATGCCCTACGGTGCTTTTGGTATATCTAACATACGTGAAATTTCACGCACGCTACGGCCCGCCGCTAATTCCGAAACAATCCGCGCTTTCAAATCAGCACCGAGATGAGGTGGCATTTTCACAACACTTGAAATTTTAAACTAAAATGGAATTTACATTTCTTACTTTATTTATTGGTTCACACCCCTTCTCAAACAGTAGGTAATTGTTTATTTATTACATACTTCTAATGACCAATGTAACAACCCTTAGAGCAATATGACTCAAAGGAAGTAAATTAAACAAGCAAGGATATTCTATTGTTATTGAAACTTATTCATAAAGTAAAAGCCATTTCCTTATAATGCTAATGGACAGGATTTTCTTTTAAGTATTAAGATTACAATAGAGGACTTATAAACTTTCGAAAATATCTAATTATAAATATTTACACTGCAATTGCGCTTTTTCCTTAATAATTTCTTAGCAATAACATACACGTTCTTGGTTTTAAGTTGTCATAAATTTGATATGATATAAATTTGTGTTTCTAATATTACATCACAAACTAATCTTTATTCGCCAAAAATTGTTGCTTAAGTTGTAAAGCTTCGTACACACCTGAACAACAAACCGAGCAACAAACATAACAACGAACCGAAAGTCAAACAGAACGACAAACGATCTTTTATGATTTCCACAATCCGAACAACAAACGGAACGTTTGTGCTGTTCCCATAATTATTTTCAGTAGTTTTCAGTTCATATATATTTATTATTGAGAAGAGAAATTGCGGAAAACAAGAAGATAGTGCCAACCAAATTTTTACGCACAAAGAAGAGTAAAAATTATAATTTACTTCGCTTTTTTTATTTTGGAAATTTCCCGCCCAAATGATGCTAATAGGGACATCATTTTTTCTTGCATTCTTAAACACTGATTAATTTAAAACATTTTTCTTCTGTCAACTCCATAATATTACCTAAAACACAACAAACCCACAAAAGGGAGGACAAAAATAAATAATTTAATTCTCCCGCATAAGTTTGTTCGCCGTTTTGTTTAGATTCGTCCAAACCTGCAAACGCATTCGCGCGCATTTTCTTTGATGTCGGAGAAAAACCGACAAGTTGCGGGAACGCCGCAAACCGTTCGTGGAACAATCAGGACTTGCGAATCTGTTCTAAAATTCGTACGTAGCACCGTCCAAATTAATGTTCCGATTGCCGTTCGGTTCGTTGTTCTGTTTGTTCCTCGGTTTGTTGTTCAGGTGTGTACGAAGCTTTACAATAAGCATATTAATATGAACTATATCTTATGAAAGGAGAGTTATGTAACTATAATTAACGACTTAACGTTACGTTAGTAGATTCCATTTACTATTTACACATATTTTCTTGGAACATTCGATAATTAACTATCGGGATATGATGACCCTATACTTCGCAGGTTGTGCGCAACTGGATACAAGCAAATAACTTGGAGCTGTTACCCTGGCCAGCAAAAAGCCCAGATTTTAACATTATCGAAAATGTTTGGGCTCGAATACTTGCTGTTATCCGAAGACAACAAGGGCCAAATTTTATACCAGTAAACCGTAATGCACTAATTGCAGCCATTGATACCGCATGGGAAACGATTAATATTAATTATATTGATACCTTGATAGCGTCAATGAGCAGACGCCTCCAAGAATGTATCAATAATAATGGAGGTCACACCCATTATTGATTTCTTATATTTATTTATATAGTAATACCTTTATTTAAAAAAAAGTTTTCATTTAATTTTAAACTATAACTTGGTATCTTAATTATAATTATGTAATAAATTCTTGTCAAAAACTAAATATATACGTTGACAATAAGAATTGCCTTAGTTTTTTTTTTACTTTTTATATTAACTACAGAAAAAAATGAAACGTCATAAAATATACATTTTGTAACAGTCAACCCAAATAACCATGTTTAGTTTTTGATTTAATTTAAAAGTTATTGCTTGTAGACGTTTTTAAATCAAAATTATTTCTAATTTTATTTTGTAAACATTTCCTAAACAAAATTTTGATTCGATAATTAATCGAGCTATGGTGTTTAATTAGCGATACCTTCAAATATATTCTTTAAAGAAAAAATTAAGTAAGCAACGTAAATTACCTATTTTCTAAAACGTGCTTAGTGTAATGATTCATTCTACAGTCCTTCTATAAGATAACCCCTGCATTGTAAATGATGCCCTTAAACTTTTGTTTACAGAAATTGTGGTGTCCAAGTTTTAAATTTCATGAGTGTACTTACTTTCTCTCAGCAACACCAACATATTTTTTTGAAGTAGGGGTACTTAAGGTTCTAGTGTTAGCCCGTTGTAATTTATTCTTGGCTTGCTTTTCTACTATTACACTACGTATGACTAAAAAAAACAAGGATTTTAACATCTTTTGTACCGAGTTTTCCAGACGGTTGCCGATCACCATTAAGCACGATATGTTAGTGTCTACTTTATGAGAGAAGTAACTTAATATAAACCTTGAGTACTTTGGTTGTTCGCATGGCGACGTGACTCTTCTTTACGTTTAAATTTAGAAAAGAAAATTTACCTTTATGGGTTTTTTCCGGATTGTACATTTGAAACACGACGACTTTCAAAGGAAGATTGCTGCAAAGATAAGTTAATAATTATCTTTGCTTGTGCTACTAGTTTCAACTCGATTGTGCTAAACGATGCCCCGATTCTTGTTCAAAATATCACTAATTAATTGCATTGGGTTTATATTTATTTGTGTAGCTTATTAACATGTTAACTTAATAAATTTGCACAATCGGATTGGTTTTCTGTTTGTGTGTTTTCTATTCCCCGACCGGTACTTTATCCGTAAGTAAAACCAGGTACAACTTCTTTGGTTTTAGTGTCCTTCACCGCTTAGTATTTATTTTATCATCTGAACGTCACGCGCTCTCCATAATATTTTTTTAAATCTGAACGTTCGACAATTATTACTGAAAAATGAGTTTTAAAATCTGTTTGTTTGAAATAAACCAACAAAAGTAACTAACGATGAAAATTACAAGATTTTGTTTAAAATTTCTATTTTTAAAAACCTCATTACGTTTACAAGATTTTTCGGTTTGAAAACGTGATTAAACATTCGTATCATACTTTTCGACTGAAAAATAAATTACTTAATCAAAAATTAAAATAAAAAGTAGGTTACTTTGTAAGAAATGAGTTCTACTAACTACTCTTTTTTATAGGTCGAGCGTAAAAAATTAATTTGGTCCGATTTTGCTTATTCAACAAAACATGCAGACTGTAGTTCAACAAATGATATTTGTTAATTCTTTTTTTGTTAAAGTGAATTAATTATTAACGAACGTGTATTACCCTTGCGGCCCTTTTTGCTTTTAAACGGATACTCAAATTTATATGAAAACACGCGTTGGCAACTTTTCAATATTTTCGATTTATTTATCGGAAATATTTTTCAATGATTTATTACCGCCACGGTGTGTTACTGTTGCAGTGTTGCTTTATTTAGTACTAACTTCCGTTTTTAAAATGCTTTAAATGTTAGTGTGGAGCTTTTTATTCGATCCACCGTATAAATGTTAGAAGAAGGCATGGATTTCGTTTTAGTTTCTTACCGAGATTGTTTGTAATTTCGATTTTATGATCGAATCAATATTGACTTAAAGATATTAAGACTTCAGCTCAGTCGTCATCACTTAATAAATACGTCTGATAGTAACTAAGTAAGTGTACGGCAATATAAAGCATTTAGCTTGTAAAATTAAATAAACATCTCACAGCATCGCAAATTAATAATTTGATGGAAAAAATGAAAGAAATTTGATACGTTGTAGGAAAACATCCACATTTAAGATGGAAATGTGCAATTGTTAAATGTATGTAAGTGAGAAGCCATTATACGAACGCTACCTGCTACGCTACCATTACTACGTTGGGACAAAACGAAGTAACGCGCGCCCACGTTTCTTTTAAGGCGAGTTTAAAATTGTCACTCTAACAGAGCGAAAATGAGAATCATATGTTTAAAAAATGGTTCAAACAAAGGTTATAGAAAATAAAATTTGCAACTTCTTTTCTTTCTTCCTCTCTGGAGGCCGGTGGGCATCGAACAAATTTTTTTTTGCTTTTTAGAACGTACTAACTAATTCGTCAGAAGAAGTGAAAAAAGAGGGTGTTACAATTTTCTTTGGAAACCGTCCTATAACTACCCATCTTATTTATAAGATGTCGACCACTAATACAATAAAATCCACAAAACACTTTAGCCGCCAATGTTTATGTCATGTTAAGAAGTTGTGCAAATTTGAAGAATTCTCTTGCTAAAGATTTTAAAAGAAAAATAAATTAAAAACCGACCTTATGCCCCTCGATTACTTCTTGTCGATGGCGCTCGGTGATGTCATTATAGTCCTCTGTGACGTCAGCAGAAATTGAAATGTTTCCGTTTTTTTGCTTTTTATTAAGTGCACTTTTTTGTTTAATTTATTTTCGATGTAATTGTATCGATCTAATTTAACGACCGTATACAATAATCTGTGTTTCCCAACCTAATCATTGATTTCCCTGCCCGTGCTTATACTGAAGCTTTGTCGACACGATTTACTCTATGTCAACAAGATGTTAACAGTGCTATCCCATCAAGTCAGAGAGGTTTTGTATGCTTATCTAAGTGTACTCGCTTGAACCTTATTTCTTCTTTCCCGGAACCAAAATCTAAAGCTCGTTTACTTGCGGTTCATACCCAAGAATCTGGTACATTTTTGAATGCTTTACCTTGGTCTTCATTAAGAACACTTCTCGACGATTCCACGTTTTAAATCTCCATTGGCTTTAGAACTGGACAGGCCATTTGCGAACCTCACAGATTAACTTGCAGCAATCTTGTTGATATTTTTGGGCTTTGTCCTTTGTTGCCGTAAAAGTGCTGGAAAATGGTATCGTCATGAAGCGATTAATCCTATTTTGAAACGAGTTCTGGTTTCTTTAGAAATATCTTCCGTTTTAGAACTTCCTGGTTGCTTCAGAAATGATGGAAAAAAAGCTGATGGCATATCCTTAATTCCTTGGCAACAAAGCAAAGCTTTACTTTGGGATGCGACCTGTCGTGACACTCTGGCAAAATCTTATGTTAATTCTACTAGTACCAGAGTCGGAGCGGCGGCACATTTGGGTGAAATCAATAAGCGATTCAAATATAGAGATTTAGAGTCTTGTTATATATTTGTGCCATTTTTGGTTAAAACGTTTGGACCCTGGGGTGAAGCAGCCAAAGAATTAGTGCAGTGTATTGGTAGACTTATTCGTCTTAAAACCCACGAAAAGCGATCGACAAGTTTCCTGCTGAGCAATGCAGTTTGGATGACATTTCTTATATATACTGACTGACTTCCAAAAAAATTGCAACACCTAGAAGTTGTTGAACGATTTTAATGAAATTTTCAGGAAACGTCTATTTTTATTAAACAAAGTGATGATTAAAATTTAAAAGCAAAAGAACAAAAGCTTAAAAAGTTTTTTTAATAATGAGTTGCTCCGCCACTATTTGTAATGCACTCATCTAGACGTCTTGGCATGCTATCAATCAAGTGATCTATAGCTGCTCGTGATATATCATCCCAAGCTTCTTGAATCCGTTGCTGAAGATCGTGTAAATTATCTGGAGAGTGCGGTAAATTACCCAGTCGCATACCAATCATATCCCATACATGTTCAATTGGCGACAAATCAGGCGACCGAGCAGGCCATGGGAGGACGGCAATGTAGATTCTTCCAAAAATCGTGTTGTAGCCCTTGCCGTATGAGGGCGTGCATTATCATGCTGGAAAATGGGATTTTGCAGCCCCTGAAGATATGGAAGGCCAACTGGTTGTAGCACATTAGCAATGTAACCAGCTGCATTAAGGTTGCCGCCAATAAAAACAAATGGTGATCGGCTACCATAACATATTGCACCCCATATCATAACTCCTTGAGTGAGGGCTGTGTTGCGTTCCACAAAAAATGTTGGATTTTTACGTTCTCCACGCATCCGTCTGACTCTCCTACGACCATCGTGGGCCCACAAGCAAAATCGGGACTCGTCACTAAACACAATTTGATGCCATTCTTGCGCCCAATTAACCCTTTCGTTGCTCCACTCTAGTCTGCGTAGACGATGAAGTGTAAGTGTAAGAGGAAGACATAAAAATGGACGATATGAACGCAACCCATAAGATCTTATCCGGCGATAAACAGATGACATTGACATCCTAAGTCCTGTACCTCTCATCCAATCATTTGCAATTGATCGTGTTGTGGAAAATCTATCTCTTGTGGCCAAAACTCTAAAGCGACGTTGTTCGCGATCTGTAGTCCTTCGAGGACGTCCAGATCCACGGCGACGATGTTGAACCCCTTCCTCGGACCATTTGGATCAACATCTCAATACCGATGAAACATTTCGGTTTACACGACAAGCGGGGGTAAAAAATCAGGCCTAAATGGATGTATTTATTTATACAATATAAATCAAATTATTTTATTAAGTAAATGTAGATCGGTTTTTAGAATCATGTTAATTCTACGTTTGATTTTAATTGAAACATTTAATATAAAGTTTAAAAGCGATCTATATAAAAAAAATTATTATTTAAAATAACTCTTTCAGTGCAATATGTCTATTTACAGTTAGTATTGGTCAGAATTTACACCGTTCTGTACATGAAGTAGATAGAGATCCGGTTTCTATTTTAATTTTGGTTGTTCCTAAACATAGATTATCACTAAAAAATAAAATGCAGTAACCGTTATTTTAGTCTTCTCTGGTCTTAGATTATTAAATAAAATTAACACAGAGAAGTGAACTGAATGGAACCGGTATCGGTACCAGAAAGGACAAAAACATTATTGTGGCCGTTGCTGCAAGACTTGCTTGAATACTATGCTGCAAACGGCCCCACCACAGGCTTTGCAGGAGTTTCTCACTAACATCGTTTCCGGCTAGGTTTTTTAAATGATACATAATTGTTATTCTTCATGTTACAATAATTTTATGATATTTTATTCTTGTGATATTGATAATCTTGTAATTAATTCATAATTTAGTTTCTCGTATGTTTGTTGCTCTGAAGGTGCTAACAGGATGTCTTTGATGATTTCTTAGATACATTTATTTTCAAAGTTTGCAATTGTGTAGTTAAATGTGGAGGCGTCGCTTCTCACGTTGTTAATCTTAAATTGCGTTTCTAGTTGAATAAACTACAATTTTGATTCTTCTACGTCAAAATTTTGGTTTCCATTTTATTGATTTGCAAATCGTCGCCTGTAGCTTGATGGCTTGCCTCATGTAAAGGCGCGTTTAATTATGTGAACGATGTCTAATATCGGGGTCACTAATTTTGTGTTGCTTGCCGTTTATTACATACACAAACGAAATGCTCAATCATATATTTATTAACTTAGCAGTTTGCTCGCACAAGTGAAACTTACGAGAGCAGCAGGAAAAAATATGCTTGTTGTCTCCCTCTAAGCTCTTTGGGTGAATGAAACTTAACTTCCAATCTCCAATAAAATACTCATTTACAATCAAATGTGGAAACCAGTTTGACTCTACGGTATTCAGCTTTGGGGCTGTTGCTTTGTTCTTAACTCTGACCTACATAGAATTCTTTCAATTATAGCAGTAAAAAAGAGATAAGAAATTTTCCGGCAAGCATATGTCCAACCCGTAAATTCAAAAGCTCTCAACTCCTAGACAATCAACACTAGTCCGTAGACTGAAGAGAACCAGAACATCGGACTTAGTGTAGCGTGTATGTAAAAACAGACAATAGAAACGAAAGATCGTCGATTTTGTTGATCTTTTAATTTTTTCTATTTAGAATTTTTTTAAATACTTTTAGTAAAAAAAATTATGTAGGTAAGGGCTAGTTCTTCACTGAATCTTATGTTCGCCGTCAACATCTGGTCGTCAGGATAACTGGCGATCAGAACAACTGCCCATCAGTACAACTGGTCGGCAAGAAAAGTGGCCGGCATGAAAACTCGCTTTAAAAAAGTGTTTACACTATGTACCTCAGATGGAATAAGTTATGCGTTGGTTTCCAAACCAAAAATTTTAACACTCCTTTTTTAACTTTTTTCTGACGAATTAGAGTTAGTTCATTATAACTAAGAAAAAAAATTTCCGTACTAAGACTGACTGTCCGTCCGTATTTATATCTATAAAAATCCGTTTGCCCGAATTTAATGAAACTTGGCATGTAGGTGTCTCGAGGATCTGGTTAGTTTTGGGCGTAATTTGCTGAACCAAAAGGGGCGCTCACAAAAGACTTTAGTTGGAATTAAGGATCGATGCTACTCTATCTATATGCGTTTAGTAGATCGTTTGTTGAGTTGTCGCTTGAAGTTTCCTTTCTGATCGTCAGCATTTGTTCATTATATTTGACGAAATGCTGACGGTGTTTTGTTTACATTCCGCATTCTTCGGAAATATATTTCTTTATGCAGAAATCATGCCCTTATTATGGGGTTGAAACTGTCAAATAAAGTATGCTGTGGGTAGATAAGCGATGATATTCAAAAAATTGTTTTTGCGAGTCTATCTTTTGGTTGAGCTCTGTTGTTTGTGTGGGACGCTCTTGTTAGCCCTGCTGCGAATGCGCTTTGTTGTAGGTTGTGTGGTTTGCTGTTGCGGATGCTGCCGTTGCAATGGTTCTGTTGGCGGTACTTATTTACGATACTGCTGTGTTGTGTGTTTTATTGTTGCTGTTGCGGATGCTGCAATTGCTTACTTAGATGCTTGCTTTAGGGCCACCATTGCGAGTTGCTTGCTTTAGAAGCGAAATGGTGTGATACGATTGTGGTTAACACATCGCAACTGGACCTGATAAGCTTTGTGAGGTATATGTTGGATGTGCGCCTTGGCACCTGTATGCGACAGGCAGTACCTCAAGACTTTGGGCTGGCAGTTGCTACGAGCGTGTTGCTCCAGCGCGTCCTGTTTTGATCGGCGAAGGACGTCCGAAACCGGGCATCGCAAGCTTCATGATGTTAGGCAAGGAAGTTTGATTGGGGACAGCTATGTCGTTTCTGGACGTGGGTGTTGCAACGGTTTGGCCGGTTTGGCGTTTTATTTTTACGAGTTGTTTGTTGGGCGATGGAGTTGACGAAACGACTTTTTGTGTGTAAACCATCAGCCCAAATCGATGTGGGTCGCATGTTTGAAAGAGCTGGAGTGATGACTTTCTTGGGTCGGCATTACTATTGGTGCCGGCGATGTCCATGGCGGACGCAGCGTGGCACACGTTATGTTGGCGGGTGGTGGATTACCGCCAGCCGTTGTATCGTTGGTGGGCATATTATTGGTTGGGGCGGCAACGAGCAGTAGTGGGCGCAATGGCGGTTTTCACGTTCATTTTGTGAGTTTGGTTTCTAATCTTCTGATTTTGTGTTTTTCCTCCGCGGTCGAATTATCACGTCGGGGTCACTACAGAATAGCGCAATCGCTGACACAGATATGAACGCGTACCACGTTACTACGTGTGTAAGCTGCGTAGTAACTGTGAACCTGTTTTTGCCGATGATTCTACCATTTTATATATACGTTTAGTAGGTTATTGTGAAGTCAGCAAGGTCGCAGGATCGTCAGTATTTGTACATTTGTTTTGTTTTACATCTTCATTCTTTTTGAAAATATGTTTGCTTATGCGTTGAAATTACGTTAATATCATGAAGTTGAAGCTGGCAACTTCATAGTATAATGCAAGACCAATATGTTTCGTGCTGGGTACCGGCAGATTTGTTTTATAACACATTATTTACCAACATAGTTTGAGTATAGAGGGCCTGTACCAAATAAATATGACTTTAGTACTTCTTTGTTCTTTGTATTTTCTTTGTATTCTTTGTATTACACAATTCTTGAATAATAATTAAATTAATAGAAAAGAAAATAGATTTACTCATTGTTTCTGAGCGATTAAATTCATGATCTATTTTATCATTATTGTTTCGCGGTTTTAAAAACGAACATTTGATGTTGAATAATTCAACGATTTTTCTAACTTTTATTTTTATCGAATAAAAGGGATTAACCTAATTTAAAGGGTTTATCACCATTCAGTAACAAAAGTTTTAAAAACGCTTAGATGCTGAATTCGCATTTGTACCATCTATCAAAAGCATCAACATATTATACAAAAGTTATAATAAATTTGAGAGAGAGAGCTGCGTCAAGCATCTCCAAACGTATTAAGAAAAGTGTTTTAATTTAAAAGCAGATAACAAACGATAACGCTTCATATTTCATAAAACGTTTGGAATTAAACGACATCTTTCAGTTTCCTTTGCTTCTGAAATTCTCGTCTAATTTTCCAAAATAAAATACGCCCAAAAAGAAGAAAACTGGCGGTTGTTAACACAAAGGCGACTCTGCGAAACGCGATTGTATTTTTATAAAATATAATTATATACATCAACTTTGAATTTATATTAGAAAAAGAGTATTTTCTGTGTTTAAAAAACACGTTTATTATGCGTTACTGTGTTAAAATCATTTACGTTTTATGCAAATTTAAAAAAAAATTAAAAATTCAGATTGTAAAACACAATTAAAATTATATACCATAAAGGCGTTAAGAGTTAATATAAAAGTTGGTTTTTATTTTGCAGGGATAACAAAATATTTAGGGTGAAATACCTCGTAAGTCGGCAGTGGACATAAATTATTGTTTAGCTTGCGAACGTGGTCGGCGTTTGTCTCTGTTGAACGCAAAGAAACGAGCTTTACGTAGATCTCGAAGTTTGATTCGATAAAAATGCTCTTATTAGAAATTGATTAATCGGATTAGACTTAATCCCAAAAAAAAAAACAAAGAACGTACTACCAGTGTAGCTTTCTGATAAATGCACTGCAGCAATCAATAAAACTTGAAGTTCAGCTTAATATGACATTAAGGCAAAGAAATTTGCATCGGTGTACTTATTGCTTAACTCCTGCATTTTGCAGAATGTGTTTGTTAATGTATTTTTAGTTCAGACTTCATTAATTTTTTAATTTAATTTAATTTAGGCAGAATGCATTTTTGTTGTCATAGATTTTGAAACTTAGAACTTTAAGACATCTCTAAATCTACACTACTTTGATAGAATTAATGACTGGTTGAAGGCTCGACCAAATTTTTTAATTTTGTTATAATCTCTTGGATAGCAACCTATTATATTCAATAGCAAAGAATTATATGCTTGTAAAAGCTGATGTATGTCAAAACGGTCATAATCGACCAGAATACAAATTTCGAATAAGACTATATTCAACAAACAATACACATCACAATGAATGAGATAAATAAACACATTTTCAAATAATTATTGATCATCAATGACAATTTCTGAACATAGCAACATCACATCTTGATTCAATTCAGGGTCTGTTCCACCATCCATTATTATTACCATCTTTCTCCTTTTCCTTCTATGAACGATTTCCAGACAATACTAATTTCATGTAAAAACTTTTGTCAGCATTGGCTCCACAAGATCCCAAATAGCTAACTCTTTATCCTTATGAAGTAGACGACGAAATCTATCCATTCCCTTCCAGTGAAATAGATGGCAGCACAATATTGAAAAAGTAATTGTGGTTGCACTTCAGTCTGAGTTCATTGAGTCAACCTAAGAACTTATCATTTCCCTCTTTCAATGCAGCTTCTTGCAGGAACGTGAAAAACTTATCTTCTGATTTTTAAACGTTTTGGAAGGAGTGGAGTTGATTTGCAGCGTGGCACTACAGTGCTTAAAATTGTTGGTATGTACTTCCTCTAACAAAAAACCACCAAACTAATGATTCGTTTACTCTGAGACCAGAATCATCTTCCGTGTTGTAGGAATATGTTTCCTCACAATTCATGCATTCAGGGGATTTATGAGGTTGTTGTTGTTTTCCACCAATACCAGATTATCACAATCTTCAATTTGACCATGCATAGAAGCTCCTTCATCAGAAAATTGTTTCCATTTTTAGGGAATAATGAGAGAACACTTGTCTTAGCTCTAGCGCCCTTTGTCTTTTCAGTTTTTTATTATTGCTTTTGGGTTTCTTAAATTTTCTTTATGAACCGAATCTGCCTTTTTGTTCCCCATCCTTCCTTTTTAAAAACTTATACACAGATTTATGCTCCAATTTAAACCATTACCCCAAAGTGACATAGGGATTTTGCGGCATGACATGAAAAGGTAGATATTATTCAGTAACTTAGATAAGTTGCTCAAAACCCGAAAATATACGGTTCCAGTTATCTACGAAATTGATTTTCTATACTGGTGCGTTCACCATTTTCTTATTTCAACATTTACAGTAACAATTAATTGCTCAAAATCATCTACCATATTTTATACATGAAGCATTGTGCATATTTTTTTAGAAGTAAGCAAGACTGCCGCAGCAACTCTTTGGGAACATTTTGACACTTCGTTCATCACATTACGAGGAGTATTGACAATTTGGTGAGGCCACCAGTAATAGATGTCAGTGTGAAAAATTAACATGGCTATCAAAGGGGTCAAACGTTTCAAGATTTAGTGACCAAGGACTACCAACCTGTTTTTGACATTATTATTTTGGCAGTTTCTAAGTCCTAGTGGTCAAATAATTAAGAACAACTTAATACTACATCCCTAACACGATTCTCCTTCTGCATACAAAATCTCATTACTCCGATTTCTTTCAGTCTAAAATCTGGCTTAGTAAACCAGGTTAGAAGTTTTCTTTGTCAGAAACAAACTTTGAATTTCGAAGGGGGTCAAGGGGGTGATCTGAACCGCCAGTTTCAAGATTCCTGTGAGTCAATCTACACCGATCTTCGAACATTAAGGTCAACTGCTGATGTACAGCTATAGTAGAATCTGCTGAAGCAGACAGAGTGTGGAATAATCTCTAACGAACCCTCTGATCTTGTCTGATCAATTTTCATTCTATTGTCCACAGTTTAACAAAAAAAAAAATAGTAAAGTGATACTGGAGATTATATTGTCTTGTACATGTGGATTATCTTGTGTCCAAGTGGTGATTATTTCTGCGATTTGTTGCCTACTGAGTATTTCATCCGTCAAATAATCTTATGAAGAATATTTGGTTATTTTTATGCACATGAACTCGCAAGTCTACTCTTCTTGCCTCATCGCCATAAATAATCAAACGTGAAGAATTATCTCAAATTTTATTGAATTGATGCTCTTGAAATACTTTAATCCAGCGCTGCTGTTGGAGTTGAACTTCTTGGATAAACAAACAAAAACGCAACATTCATTCGCCTTAGAATTTAGGTGATTTCCGATTACTGCTTCACTCACAGTTGCCATACACCGAGCTTCGATTCTTGCAAATTGCTGCGATATCGTTGGTTAAATACTGACAATTCCACAACATTCACCATGCGATCAATCAAATTATTGGAATATTTTTCAAAATTCTTTTATTATAAACTCAGAAACTTGAGAAAATTTACAACATTGATCAGTAGATCTGTAATTAGATACCTCACGAATCTGGAAGCTAATACTACTTTGATATAAAATCAACTTGATTGTTTCAATTTTGTCAAAAATCGAGATTTGCCAGATAAAAATTTTGAATTTTTATCGCCGTTGTTTAACTTTATTGGTAATGAGGAAAAAGAAGAGGGGTGGGCAGAGAAAAAAAGGGCGTGAAAATAAAGAATTTTGAAGTGCATGTAGTGTTTTAAAATAGGAAAGAGAATGTAACAGTTGAAAGATAAAATGCCAGAGAAATTTATATGGAAAAGGAGAATAATAAACAGGGTAAGAAGGAGGTAGGAGAAAGGAATAGATGGAAGAGGAGGCATGATAAAAATTTAAATAAAGAAGGAAAATGCAGAAAAGTGTAATATACTAACAATTTATGAAAAAGAGATAGACAAAGCTAAAACAATATTGAAATTTTCCAAAAGAAAAAAATAAGAATATTGATTACATGGTGGGTTTTTAATGCTACAACACAGAAGAAGGAGGAATAATGGTATTTACCATTTGGAAGGGGTAGCTATTAGAAGACCAATGGTCAAGGAAGAATATTAGTACTGTAACGTGAAGAAAGAGATAGTACGAAATGAAACAGGTATGTGGAAGCGGGAAAAGTAGTGATATAGAATATAAGTGAAAGAAGACAATCAGTAAAACGATCTGAATATAATAGAGAAAAAATGAGTAGGGGAAGGAGAAAAAGAAACGAGGAAAGAAAGAAGGAAATGAGAAAAAGGAAAGATGGAGGTAGAAGAATATAAAAAATAAAAAATTTTTAAAGAAAAGAATAGAAGAGATAGAAAATGAAGGACAGGCTTAGGAATTTACTAAACGAAAATGGGACAAACAAAAAAAGGGTGGAAGCAAATAAATGGAGGCAAATGGGAAGAATACTTCCAGAATATATTAGAAACATAACAAGAAAAAACAAGGGTTTACCCAGGACAGCACAGTGCCCCCGTTAAGTGAAAATAATATTGCGCTTTAGAAAAAAATGGTTCCAAACAAAAACTATATACAAATTTCCCACATTTGTTTCTTAATTTTTTTGTTGTAAAATTGATATTGTGTATAATTAAATTATAAACTTTCAAATTTGAAACAAAATGTATAAAAACTGAATTTTCTAAATGTTTTAAAAATTCGAAAATCTGTGTGGGTTAACAGCCCTTTTGACTATATAGATTATATAAAAAATTTAAACAAATCTTTAGAGACTATAAATAAGGACTTTAATACAAAGTTTTATTAAAATAGGATGGTCTGGTTCACTTGGAATATTGTTTACATACTGACAGAATTTGTTTTGCTTTATTTTAACGTACTAACCTTAATTCGTCGGAAAAAGTGGAAAAAAGGGGTTGTTAAAATTTTCGGTTTGGAAACCAGCGCATCACACCCCATCTATTATTTCATAACATGTGAATCAAAACAAAATATAACAATAGAAAGACAGGAGAAAGTAATATAAAATGGAAAACCAATACAGAAAGTGAAAAGAAAAGATAGAAGGAATGATACACGGCAGAAAAATGGCCGGAGAGAAAAGATGAGAAAACAATTAAAAAGAATATGCATGAAAGAATGTGAAATGAGATGGAATACAAAAAACTAGAAAGAGGCAATAATCCAAGGGAAGAGATAGGAAAGAGGCAAAAACCGCAGAGGAATAAGTCTCAACACAAACGAATAATAATATGAGAAAGATTAGAAAAGAAATAGAAAAACGGAAAATTTATTGATTTATTTATTAATCATCATGGTTCAGTTACCATATAGTATTGTGATGTAAGTGTTATGTATGGTGCCCCAGAAGATCAGTATAAATCTGTACAGTGTGGTGACGAAACGGTGTGCAACTGTCGATTGGTTCGTCATTGGCAAAGCATTTACTTCGAGGTAAAGGAGAACCACTAAAAACCTAAATATGCGTGACCCTTACCCACCCTGTATTCACATGTAATAATATTAATTAAGTGTGATATAATGTGATTGTGTTTTATGAAATTGTGTTGGACATGTTTTTTCCTAATTATCCGGGAGGGTTGTGGTAATGACCAGTCCGGAAACCAAAGTGGTGATTCTCAAAAAACAAAAAACAAAAACAAACACACAGACGAGTGGGACAGAGAAACATGTTTTTTATTACCATGGAGTACTGTAAGGTGCTGATAACCTTCCAGATTTTATAGTTATAGCTTTTTTATTAACACAACACTGGTGCGTCGAATTCAGAAAAGCAGAATTCCACTAATGTGGAAAAAAACTTTTTAAGAAGATTATGGGAGAAATAAGAATAGGCAAATTTATAAAAGAAACAATAGAGGGGATATCTGAGGAGACAAAATATAGAACAAGAGTTGGCAGGAAGTTGACTCCAAGAATTTTGCGGGATGTAAAAGGTTATTTAGGCTTCCCCAGTTTAAACTTTAAACCTAGGCAAGATATACAAAGTCCTTTATTACGTACAGTGAATTAGCAATAATTAGTTTAAGTTTACCCAAATCGTCTGCCCTTAAGGTACATTTGTCCAATAAAAAATTTTTATAGAACTAAAATATGTTTATCTAAACAACAATTACCCAACTTTTTCCAGTGTTAAATGATAAAAATAATGTGATTTGAATATTTTAGTTTCATGTACCGTAAAGTGGGGTGACATTGATATCGAGGGTGGCATTGATCACCACTTTATATTTGTATGTAAAATTATTTTCTGCGCGCCCATCGCAGTATGAATAAAGAAATTTGGCAACCCTGCGCATATGGAACGTTAATGCATCGGAATTCCAGCACGCCATCCATTAATAATTACCCACTCGCATGAACCAGCGTCGTTTTTCGGAGGCCAAATTTGTGCTATTTTTTTGTGCTGAAAACTTCGAATGCAGAAAGGTATGTATTACAACCTATGTATTTTTCCTGTTGACAACCTTCATATATCGTCAGTTGTTAGACACATTTGTATATTTTTATCTTCATCAGAAAGAAATATTTGATGTGTTGTGTCGTGGGGTGTCTTTGATCATCATGGCGGGGCGAGATTGTTCGGCCGATCAAGTCGCCCGACACAACCGCCAGTGGGACGTCTTTGATCAACATGGTGGGGCGAGATTGTTTGGCTGATTAAATTCGCCCCAGGGTAAACAAACTTTTGTTTCAGATGGTTCGGGACTACAAAAAAACCCTGGGTCCAGAGGCTATAGAAATTACACGCAGCGCAGCTGAGGCTCTTAGCAAAGTGGTGGAGGAAGTATGAGCATGAGAGCCGCAAGTCAACATTACAAAATCCCATTTGGAACCCTAATAAAATTCCATGGGCGCAATGTTAAGGTGGCTGGAGGTCAATCTGTATTTACCCAAGCTGAAGAAGTGGCAATTTTGAATGCAGTGGTAAAATGCGCCGACTGGGGTTTTCCACTGTCTATGTTAGAATTAGATTGTTTGCAAAATCTTTCTTGGACCAATCTGGTCGAAAAGTAGAACATTTTCAAAACAATTTGCCAGGCAAAGATTGGGTTAGGAGCTTATTAAAACGGCACAAAACTAGTGTAGCACAACGTGTATCAGCAAACATAAACAAGGCACGAGCAAGTGTCAGTAGAGATACTATCACCAAATATTTTGAGAATCTAAAAGATACAGTAAAAGACATACCGCCCCAAAATATATTTAACTACGATGAGACGAATGTCAGCGACGAACCAGGAAAAGGGGGCATCTACAGGCGTGCCTTTGTCCCCGAAAAATCGCTAATCATTCGAAAAGCGCAACATCCATCATGGTCTGCGGATCAGCTGACGGTACCCTTTTACCGCCATACATCATTTATAAGAGTGAACATCTTTATAACACGTGCGAGAAAATGGACCAAAGGGCTACCTGTTGCAATAGAGCATGTTGCGCTAGTGGATGTAGGTTTAATCGTACGTCACATGGGTGGATGGATTCAAGCACTTTTCAAGACTGGTTTGAAAGTAGCTTTACTACCTCATGCTAGAAGACTGGAAGCAAAAGGTCCTCATAGGTGATAATCTTAGCTTCCCATTTCAGTGAAGCTGTTATTCGTCTATGTGAAGAAAATGATGTCGCATTTGTATGCCTTGTGCCCACCTCCACACACAGATTTGTCAACCACTTGATGTGTCTTTCTTTAGACCCATGAAAACGGCATGGAGAGCTATTTTGACAAATTATAAGATGAAACACAGTCGTCAGTCAGGCATACCTAAAGATGTGTTCCCGTCACTACTTCGAGAATCGCTGGAAAATGGATTCGGTCTCTGCTCAAACGAAACAACAAGTCTGGGGACGGGGAAGTTTCAGCTATAAAACGCAATTTGATGAATGGGTTTGAAGCTACAGGTATATATCCCTTCAATGCTCAAAGGTTCTGCAAAATTCCCGGTAACAACGATCCCGCTCAAGAAGTAACTGAAGTGTTAACACAGTTTTAAAAAGAAAAACGTTATGGAAACGATTTGGGAACGGGCACCACGTAAAAAGAAGACTAAGTTAACAATTGAACCAGGCAAAGTGTAACTGTTGATAATGCTAGCAGCTCCGAGGACGAAGCTCAAGATTATCCGGTTCAGCTGTCCAGACAATGAGGATGATAACGCTCCCATAGAAAACGTGGTGGAAGAAGTTACAAACTACTTAAAGCCCACATTGGATCTCTTAGTTCCGGACACCTTTGTTTTTGAAGTACTTGCAAAGGAAAACGTAAATCTGTATGGTTTAATTATGTGTGCGTGGTTAAGGAAAAATACTCTGACAGTGAATTTACTGTTGCTGGGCTCAAATCAGTGAATTCTGATCATAACGTGTTTTGTCTTGTTTGTTTAACTGACGTATAGATATGCACCATTAATATCATCAACCCAATAATTAATAAAGAACATTACCAATTTCAGTATACAAATAGATGTAAAGTTTTTGTAATGTCAATTTATTGTCATGTCCTTATACTTGTATTTTATTTTAAAATTAAATAAAATATCAAATGTCCGTAATACTTAATCGCGTAATTAATTGCTTTACCGCATTGCCCCCAAAACAAGTTTCATGACAAGTATGAACAACCAAAAAATTGTGCTTTACAGTTCAGGCTAACACAAAAACATGCTTTTTTTTATTTTAAATGGGGCAACTGATGTGTGGGTATTAGACAACGTATAAAAGGTACACCGCATTTTTCAAAGTTCGCCCCACTCGACGATGTCAGCATGTTCTGGATACAATGTGAATTAATAAATTAAAGAAATATATTTTTAAGCAAAACTTTACCGAATTAAATTAATTCCGGCTGAGAAGTGCGTAAATTATTGCGTGGAGATACGGAGGAGAAATTGGAAACGAAACTTACGGGAAAATGTAATTATTCAGCCAAGAAGTTTTTATAAAGGAATTGCTCAAGTACAAAAAAAACATTAATAAGTTATTTCTTTCTTTTAATTAGGGCGAAAAAATTTAAAAAGTTGGTGTACATTTTTAATTCTAATGTGCTTTTATATCATTAGTCCTTGGCTTTTTATATATAGACGGTTCGTTATTTTAAAGATGCCCCTCAAGTTTCATTATTAAAAATTTAAATTTATATTGTATCGGGGGTTTTGTAGAAAATTATTATTACACTTTTGTCGTTTGTGGTTACAGAACAATTTTGTAGAAACACATCGAAGATTGTTTTCAACTAAAACTGATTAAGGAGTAAGTTTTGATGTTTTAACTTAGATAGTAATTTATTGATGACATTTTTTACGATGGAAAAATGATCACTCGCTAAAAAAGAAACTGTGGTGACAGATGTATAGCTAAAGTTACACAAGTCGATTCTTCGATTTATTATTGCCAATTAAGCGTTGGGAAAACAACATAGATGTAATAGGTAAGGGTAATAAGTAGATAATCGCACATAGTGAACTAACCTTCCGAGTTATCTTGCCCGAGAAGAATCCCAAAACAGCTGTCTAGTAATTTTCGGTGTTTCTTTGCTATTGTTGATTTTTCTTGCGAATTTACCAGGGATTGTCATTTTGGACGCCGTAAAGAAATGCTTTTTGTTGTACGATTTGAAATGTTCTATGTAGCAATCGATTCTGCGATATCGTAGCTACTGCTTTTATATGACATATAGATAAACAATTAAAATGCTCGAGAGTGTATCAGGCAGAAATAGCATAGTATAAAATGAATTATTTATGCTGTGTTTATTTCTATAATTAATTTAAAAATATACAAATAATACATGCAGTTTGCATTTATTGTTTTTATACAGTGTACTGTACATCTTACTGAATTCATTACAATAAAAACACCTGCAACAAACTTTTGGTACTATATGGAAAAATGACCTTTTATCGGTATGGTAGTCTGGTATGTTTAAAGGCAATCTGTTTCAACTTGAGAAAACAGGGGTGAAGCCTGTTTATAGATAATGCCAATAAAAAGCATGAATTGCCTTTCACTACCTAAATTCTTACAAATTTGAAACAACAACCATAAATTCCCGTTCAAATATGTAACCGCTCGATGTGTAAGTAGCCCGGGAATTAACCCTACTTGGATTATCCCTATACTAATAGCAATTAACATTTAATAGAATTCCTTTTTACACACTTTACTAGTGTGTATACTTTTGAATAGTCTGGGATCATCTACTCACTTCGGAGCTAACTTGTTTGTCGGATCATCCATTTTTGTTATTCTCTTTTTGTTTAATTGTTTTTTTATTCAGTTGTTGTCAAATTACTTATTCTAATTAAATATCCCTCTATTCAAAACTTTTAAAGCTGACTTTTTAGTTTCAAGAATGGACAGGGTGATTCTCGCTGAAAATAAATCAATCAGACTTTTTAAAAATTTTACCTAAAAATGAAATAGCCCGCTATTACAGACTTTATTCTCTTTTTTTATTTAATTCCAGATATACAACGTTTCAATTTACTGTTGATCTGCAAATATTCTTCAGGTAGACCCCCCTTTTGAACTACTGTTAACTTATATACTAATACAAAGTTGGTGAAGCGATAAAGTGTGCAAGATAATGAGGGGTGCGTAAACAAGATTAGTCCAGTGATTAATCAAGGGTTTCCACACATTTAATCTCTGCTGGTTGAGCTAAAGGCAATTCTTGTTGTTTCGATAAACGCTTCTTCTTTTTAAATTTACTCTTTTACCAGTATACTTCTCGGTGGCATAATTCTTG